>PVKE010004676.1:0-63156 GCA_004027555.1 Craseonycteris thonglongyai
AAAAAAAAAAAATCCTATAATGCAGAAAAAAAAAAGAAAGGCTTGAAACAGAGCATGTAACTAGTGCTGCAGCAGAGTACCCCAGGTCCCAGAAACGTGGGGGCTGCAGTGGGGCCGTAGCTGGTGGGTCTGCTGCATCCGGAGGGCCTCCGTGCTACTTCTCCCAGATCAGATTAAGCATTGGTTGCATGCATGAGTGGGGCAGTATTAGCATTAAGATCCCCTGTCCTGGGCAAAGTGGGATAGTTGGTCATGCATAGTGACCAAGAGTCACTGGCTTCAGAACAGGGCCTGTTCCTTCCAGAGGACCCCAGAGTATCCTCAACTGAGCCAGTCTCAGCTCTTGCTATGCATTCCACGCAAGCTTCAGTGGTGCCAGCGAACCTGCCCTGTGCAGATGGAGATGCTAGAAAGGGGGCTGCAAGCGACTGAGTCCGCAGTGGTGTGTGAGGGGTCGGGAAGAGGGAAGGAGGGGAGGCCCATCTCTCACACTCCCTTCTCAGGCTCAGGGCCACATGAGCTAGTGCCCCATCTCTGCAAACCCATGGCCACCCACATGCTCCTTCCGGGCATCTTCCTGCTGCTGCCCCTGCCCACGTGGTCCCAGCCGTACAGCCAAGCTCCAAGCGCCAGCGCAGCTGCCAGTTGTGTCTAGCTCGTAGCTGGCAGGGGATATGACCAGCCCCCGGCATATGGGCTCCTTCCCCGTGAACACACAGTGCTTCCTGTGGCCCAATGGCACCTGCACCCTCTACCACAATGCCCTGCAGCAGGGCACCCCCCCCGGGGCCTGTCCCTGGTGCTCATTGAATGACTGGCTCAGGACTCTGGCTGCCAGGATTACCCTAATCCTTCTTCACAAAATAACCACTATTCTGACCTCTGTCACCATAGACTCATTTTGCCTATTTTAAACTTCACATACATGGAGTCATGCCATTTATATTCTCTTGTGTCTGGTTTCCTTCACGCAACATGTTTTATGTGTGAGATTCATCCATAACATTTCTTGCATCTGTTGTTCACCGTTTTTTGTTGCCGTGTACAATTCCATTGCATGAATATACTACCGCTTGTTCACCCATCCTATTATTAATGGATGTTTGGGGTTGTGTTCCTCAGTAGGGAGAATGATTAGGGATTTCTTGGCCAAGATTCACGACTCTGGAGCTCCCTCTTCTGTTTGTACTAAAAAATGTCTTTAAAGCCTGGCTTCAGAGGAGTTGGAGATTTGCTTCTTCTGTAAACCTCCCCAGCGTTCAGATGGATCTTCTCTTGGCTCCTCACTGTCATGCTCAGTTTAGCCATTTCTTCTCAGTGTGGGGCTTTGTCCTAGGAGGGATATTTGACTGGTGGGTTCCAACATTTTATGACCAGATTTCATGTGCTATTGGGAGAAATAATTTGCATCATAATTTGTAGAGCATTTCTCAAGGTGCCTGGATGAAAGTGAATGTTAAATATAGGATGTTAATAATAATTATAATTGGGGAAGCTGGGATAGCTCAACAGATTAAGTGCTCTCTTTGCAGCCCCGGGACCAAGGATCAAATCCCAGCCCCGGCCCATGCTGACCCATATGCAGAGCTGGGGTGTGTTTCCCATGCAGGAGGCCCCCAGTTCGGTTGTTGGCCCCATCCAGTTCGGCCCCTGGCTCGGGGAGGCCCCCAGCCCAGTTCCCTCCCTGCACGGCCCCCTCCCACCTGTGTGAAACAAAACCATGTTGAAAGCTGATGACATACAACTACAGAGACTGCTCTGGGCCCACCCTCTTCTCTCTGACTTTCTCTGTCTCTGTAAAAAAAAAACAAAAACACACACAATAAAACATATTTTTTTAATTAATTACAATTATCAATACATATCCACTTGTACTGTATAAGCTATTTTTTTTTATGTGGGTTTCTCTGTCTTGCTTCCATACCTTTGCTCCTGCTATTTCTTTCCCTAAAAACCTCTGCACAAACTGCTAGATAATCCTTCAAGAGCATCCTATCCTAGTGACCTCAGTGGGTTAACCAAACCCAAAACCACCACTCTGAACCACTGTACTTCTTATTTCTAAGTCACACATTCCAAAACTCCTTTAAGACTTTATGTCAATAACCTAACTTTTATTTAGATCTTTTACTCCATGCCACGCCCTTCACATGCATTATTTCATTTAATCTCCACAACAATACTCTGAATTATGAGTGTAGTTTGGTAGATACAAGTATTGGCTTTACGTTATAGACGAGAACACTGAGGCTCAAAAAGATTAGACACTTACCAAAGGTTGACTGTTAGTTATGATCGAGCCAGGATTTCGCTCAGGCAGTCTGGCTCCCAGAACTGTAAGGTCAGTCCTGGTGCTAAAAGTTCTCTAGATTGTAGTCCTTTTAAGGATGGAGTCCTGTCTCGTGTGTTTTTGTAAGTTTCTCTACAATTGCCAGTACCTAGCAGCACCTGGCCCACCATAGGTGTTCAGTAAAGACTTCATCAGTGAGTTACACAGTGGATGAATGGGCCCAGTACATTGTGCTGGTCAAATGAATGGGGCTGTGGGGTTTTAGGAAGAAACTTCTCTAGCTGAAAGGCAGATGGGAAAATATCAAACGCAGCTCAGTTTCTTCCAAAGAGTCATTAGTCAGACTCATACTCGGAACTTTTTTTTTTCCATTCAGGTGTGAGCTCACTGAGACACTTATGTTTTCACAAGCCCTTAGCCACAAGTAAACCCATCAGAAAACTCCCAGACATGACCAAGCATGGCCCCCGAGATATTCACAAAAAACCCACATCAAGTTTTTAAACTCTATAATCTGAGGCCAGCACTCTCACAGAGAAATCCCAGATCTACTGTTCTTCAGTAGAAACATCAGAAAATTGGGAGCTCACGGAATAGTTAGAAATCCAATTTTTCCAGACATTGCAAATCCACTTGGGCGTGACTCATGGGAACGGGCCTCCTGAGAAAGTGCTTGTCTGGGGCCAGAAAACCTGGACTTGGCCCCTGTTCTGCCACTGGGTGGCTGTATTATGTTGGGCAAGTACTTCTTGCTAGATCTCAGGTATTTTATTTTTTCGTTAAAAAATTAATTAGGAATAACAACATTCTGCTTGTATCACAACATTGTTAGAGATAAATAAAATAATGAACATGAAGGTCTTTGCACACTTTAAAGTCTTTGCTATGTAAAATCAGGAGAGCGAGCCATGGGATCCAATTGGGAAGGCTGGGCTGCCATTTTTCAAAAGCCATGATGGGACCATTGAAGCAGATGAGTGAGCTATGCAGGTGGCCCAGTGAAAGCGAAGAATGGAGCAGAGAAGAGAAGATGAAAGAGAATGAAATCTGAAGTAAAAATACAGGAGAACAGGAGAAACTAAAAGAAAACCCAGCATGCCCGGCAATTCCCATAGTGAGTTCTCTTTACAGTAACCCTCATTATTTAAATGATAAAAAAAAAAAGTAAGAGGTTCTATGCCTACTACCTGTTTTCATATTATGCACATTAGCACTAGATTCCTATTTTACTATCAACAGAAATGAATGTGGCAGGTGGGGAAGGTAAGTCTCAAATCAAGACTGTTACAAATGCCCTCTCAGTGCTACTTCAGTTGAATCAACCTCATAAAAGTGTTGTCAGTATGGGTTTCTAACTACCTTAAACCTGTTCATAGCATTCATCCACCGTGGACTGAGCTCTCTTGGTTAAAACTGGAAATAATGTTCCCCTTCATCTAATACTGTGTGAATTAACGGGTAGTTGCTGTACTTCTCAGAGTCTTTTGAATCTTTTGGAATAAAATAGGAGAAATAGGGTAGACTAGTTTGACACATGGTAGGCAATCAATAAATAGTTATTTCATTCAGTATTTATTGAATTAATATTAATGAATGAATAATGTTTGTGAGATCAAATATTCTAGAATAATCATCCTTAAAATAGCCCCTGCTGCAAAACACCTAGAAAGCCTTGATTAAATACAATAACATGTTTCAGGAAGCATGTATGAAATTAAAAATAAGAGGAATACTAAAGAGCCAAAAACCAAAGGAGAAAAGCAGGCTGACTAGCTATGGATGCCCAAGGGCATGTGCCTCAGGGAAAACCAGAGCCCAAGTTACAATGACCATACAAGTAAAAGGCAATGGCATCTCAGGGTGTCGTGTGGGGCTAGGGAAACTGAGATCATCCCACATAAAGGCTAAATATATTCTCAAAGGGCTAATAATGTCAACGAAAGTGTGGACTAGAGAAAGCACCTATTTACTGGGAAAGGGAGCCAAGAAAGACTTGTTTGTCTCAGTCTCAAATATGAATGGAAGGACAGAGGGTCTCCCAAAACTTCATAACCACAGACCTACCTTACCTATATTTGAGGTTCAAATTTACACTATGGGTCAGAATATGTCAAGCCAGAATATATACATAAATAGATGGGTGGGTAAAACTAGGAGGTGCCTCACAGAAGCAAATGCAAACCTGCTTTGGAGGAATATTGTCAACCCCGGCTTTGCTGGATTCACACAGATAAAGAGCAGCCAAGCATGAGCTCACAATCTAAACTTACAAGCAAAACATTCCAGATACAAACCACCAAGAGGAGAGTTCAACTGACACAACAAGATAAAAAATTAGATGCACCAAAATCTTCAGATATTGACACCACAGATGTAAAATTACAAATGAGTATGTTAGAATGTTGTTTTTTATTTTAAAAGAATAGAAAGCATAATCATGAAATTTGGAACAGAATGAGACAGAGAGTATATCAAAACAAATAAATAAATAAATCATTTAAAAGTAAAAATAAAATGAATAAAAATCTGGAAGATCACACACTCTATAGATAAGACTACAAGAAATAGGTCCACAATGTGTTGCTGGTAAGAGGGAAAACAGATGCTAACCCTATAGATGGCATACACACACATACATGTACATATACAGACACACATATACGCTCTCAAACATGCATATGTATGTATATATACATGCATGCTATATATGTATATGTGTAATGTGTGTATATGTTTAATGTGCGTATGTATGTGTGTATATATATAATTTATAATGAAAGTGAACATACATAAGTTTCTAATCCAGCAAATGAGTTATATATAAGGTTATTCAATTGCAGCACTGTGAGAGCAAAAATATATAAATAACTCAAATGTCTATAATAAAAGACTGGTCAAATAAATTATGTTTCATCCATATAATAAAGTACTATGCAACATTTAAAAAATAAAAGCATGAGGAAACTCTATGTGTTGATTGGAAAGCTCTCCAAACTATACTATGTAATAACAAAATCAAAGTACAAAGAAAGTTGTCTAACATGCTTTTTGCTTGAGAAAGGAAGAAAATAAGAAAACACTTATACTAGTATTTGCTTATATTTGTGTGGGTAAAAAAATTCTGAAAGAACACCAAAGAAACCAAAAAACAAAAAGGTAGCAACTGTGGAGATGAGTTGGAATGGGGTAGGTGGGGAGAGGGACATGAGCAAGATTATTCACTATATATCCTTTTATACCATCATAACTTTTGTATCTTGGTAAATATATTACCTAATTTAAAAACTCAATGCATGGATTCAATAGCAGATTAGACACAGCTAAAGCAAAAATTGATAAATTGGAACAAAGAACTGGAGAAAATAATGAGAAGATAGTACAGAGAAACAAAAAATATAGAAAATAACATGAAAAATATAATAGACATTGCCTAGAGAGTGAAAAGGCCTATTATATTTCTAGTGAGTATTCCAAAAGGCAAAAATAAAGAGAATGAAGGAGACAATATTTGAAGGGATAATGCCCCAGATGTTTTCTAGAATGATAAAAGATGTGAGGCCTCAGACTCAGGAAGTGCAAATCCCAAACAGAATAAATTTTTTAAAATTTACATCTAGATACATAGCTAGTAGTAAAATTTCAGAAAATAAAAAATAAAAAGATCTTAAAAACAGTCCCTCCTTCCAAAAACAGATACATTCTCTATAAAGGAATGACAAACAACAGCAACAATGGAAGCAAGAAACAGTAAGCTAACTTCAATGTTATTTTAAGAGGTGAAAACCAGAAATAACTTCAAAGTGCCAACCAGCCAAAGTTATGGTTCAAAAACAAGGGTGAAATAAAGACATTTTAGGCAAACAGAAACAGAGAGGGTATGCTACCAGAGACACCCATGGAAAGCACTTCTACTGGGTATACTTCAAGAAAAAACAAAATTGTCCCCAAAGAAAACTCAATGGTGAAAGAATAGCAAAGAAATTGAAAAACACCTGGGTAAATATATGCAAACATTGACTGCATTAAGTAATGGCATCAATAACATTTAGTGGAGGAAAATTTAGATAAACATAAAATATTGGACAAAAATAACCCTCAGAATGAGAAAGGGCGATGTTAATCAATGGCATTCTAATATCTCTGGAAAGGAGAACAATGGTAAGCAACTTTAGATCCTGCTGAGAACATGTTTTAGCATTTTTATGAGTAATCACTAAAGAATCTGAAAGATTTAAAGTTCTAAACCATTAAAGGGAAACAATGTAATTTTTTTTAAAGTTCAGTCACTACACAGACAACAGTATGGAGGTTATCAGAGACGAAGTGGGGTTGCAGGAGGACGGAGAAGGTAAAGGGGGTCAAATGCATGGTGACAGACTTTGGGTGGTGAGCGCACAATGCAATATACAAATGATGTATTATGGAATTGAACATCTGAAACTTACATAATATTATTAACCAATGTCACACACAGAAAATATAATTAATTAAGAAAAAAATAGTAAAAAAAATAACCAAAAAACAGTTCTATCTAAAAAAAGTAGCAAAGGATGGGGGGGAAGAGAAAGCACAGAAAAAGCAAGAAAATGAAAAAATCATAACACATGATGATAGAAATAAACTCTAATAGAGCAGTAATCACAATAAATGTGAACAGACAATGCACAATTATATAGTTAGATTGGATGACAAGTCATCTAGCTAATAATGTTTGACAGAAACCCACCTAAAACACAAGAATACAGGGAGTTTGAAAGTTACAAGATAGAAGATCTCCAAGGTGAGTACTAATCAAAAGAAAAATGGTACACTTAAAAATAAGATGGTAAATTTTATGTTAGGTGTTCTTTACCACAATGTAAAATAATAATAAAAAAGAGAAAGTTGGAATAGATCTATAAATATGAGAAAAAAATGCATTACTTTGGATGTAAAGGGTTACTTCATAAAGAATTTGACTCACCAGGAAGACAAAACAATATTAACCTTGTTTAATAAAACAGCCTCAAAACATGAAGCAAAAGTTGACAGGGCTCTAGCTATAGGAAGAAATCTACAGATCTTAAATAATCTATCTTCACAATGGAAGATTTTAACATGATTCTCTTAGTAATTAATATATTAAAAGAGCATAGATTTAACCAGAGAACCTTGCACCCAAATTTTAGCCAATTAGTATTGTTCTCAAGTACACAGGAATATTTACAAAATGAAATTTTAATGGACCATGGAGAAAATTTCAACGTACATCAAAGAATGGTTGTGATATAGACAACATGTTCTAACTACAGTGTAACTATGATAGAAATCAATAACCAACAGATAGTATTTAAAACTCTATTTTCTAGAAAATGTAAAAAGCATACTTAAAAAGAAAATAACTTCACAGGTTAAAGAAAAATCATAAGAAAATTTAGAAAGTATTAAGATTTTAAGCAATAATGAAATACTTCATACCAAAACTTTACAGAAATGTAGAGCCTTAAAAACCTTAAAAAAAAGAAAGACTGATCCAGAAATTCCACTTCTCGGTATTTATCGAAAGAAAATAAAAACACTAACTTGAACACTAACCCCCATGTTCACTGCATCATCATTTACAACAGTCAATATATGGAAAGAACCTAAGTGCCTATCAATGAATGGATAAAGGAAATGTGACCACACACACACACACATTATTCAGCCATAAAAAAGAAAATCTTTCCATTTGCGACAACATGGATGGACCTTGAGGGTATTATGCTAAGAGAAATAAGTCAGAGAAAGACAAACACTGCCTTGAAAACATCTTATTAAGCGAAATAAGTCAGACTGAAAGAATCAAGAAACATATGACCTCACTTATAGGTGGAATATAAAACTGAAAGGAACAAAGAAACAAAGACTCATGGACACAGTCAATAGTTTAGTAGTTACCTGAGGGTGCGAGGGTGGTGGGGGGGAGAGATGGGTAGGGGGAAGTAGGGAGGGGGAATCAAACACATGGTGATGGAAAGTGAGCTGATTCTGGGTGGTGAGCACATAATGCAATGTATAGACAATGTAATGTAGAATTGTACACCTGGAAACAATGTAATTGATATCAATTAATGTCACCCCAATAAATTTAACAAAAAATAAGTAAAAATAAAAATTTTGGTGGGGGAAAAAAAAGACAAATACTATATGATTTTACTTATATGTGGAATCTTAAAACAAACAGAAAAGAAACAAGCTCATAGATATAGAGAACAGGTTGGTGGATACCAGAGGTGGGCATTGGGAGGAGTGGGCTAAATGGGTAAAGGGAATCAAAAGGTACAATTATAAATCAACTTTAAAAAATAAAAGATTGACTGACAAAAAAATAATGGGCTAAAAATTTGACTCAAGAAGATAGAAAAAGAACAATAGAAGAACCCCAAAGAATACAAGAAAAAAGAATGAAATAAAAAGATAAGAATAAAATTAATAAAATGAAAAATATTGATACAATAGAGAGGATCAATAAAGCCAAGAACATGTTCTTTGAGAAAATTAATAAAACATATAAAAAAAATTTAGCAAGACTGATCTAGAAAAAAAGAGAAAAGTATAATTTAAAAATCTATAATTGAAAGGGAGGTATCACTAGAGATTCAGAAAAATTATTTTGAAAGAGAGAGAGACTTTTGTAAATAACTTCATGCCCACATATGTGAAATTTTAAGTAGACTGGAAGATTTCCTAGAAAAAAAAAATGTAACTTGCCAAGAACTGATACCAAAAAAAGCCAGAAAACCCAAATAGAGCTATAATATGGACTCAGTAGTTAAAAATCTACCCAACTACAAAAGCTGAGTGCCAATCTCCTACAAACTCTGCCACAAAATGGAATAAAAGAGGAAAAACTCTTCAACTCATTTCTAGAGACTAATGGTGAAAACTCAAGCATAACTCTGGGTGACACATTCGAGGGGTGAAGAAGAACCCCAAAGTTTCACAAACCGGTAAGGAATGGAGGAAAAAGGATAAAGGCAACAACACCTGTGGCTGCATTTTGGATCTCTAAAATATGCACAAAAATTACAATTTAAACACTTGTTTTGTTAAGGGACCTTTTTGATTCTAGTTCTTTTTTTTTTTTTTTATCTTTTTATATTTATAGAGAGTAATTATTTTATCTTCAGTGCATATTTATTTTTATTTTACTTTTGACAGATAGAGAGAGAGAGAGACAGAGACAGAGACAGCTAGAGAACCGAACTGTGGGAATTCCCCAGTTCAGCACGTGGGTCCTGCCTGGGCCGGAGCCGGGATTCGATCCTCGGTCCTCGGGGCTTCAAAGCGAGCACTCAACCCGCTGAGCCGTCCC
Organism: Craseonycteris thonglongyai; assembly: GCA_004027555.1. Classification (NCBI taxonomy): domain Eukaryota; kingdom Metazoa; phylum Chordata; class Mammalia; order Chiroptera; family Craseonycteridae; genus Craseonycteris; species Craseonycteris thonglongyai. Next base: position 9,627 of record PVKE010004676.1, read on the forward strand.
GGCTTTCCCTGATTCTAGTTCTTGTCTGTAGTTTATGTAGTAGGTAGAGAGGCTACCAGTAGACACACTCAGAATCAGTATCTTTCTCATGCGTTCTATGCAGGGTATCCATGGAGATTTTCTGATAAGAGTAAATATTTTGTAAACTTAAATATATACAACAGCAGTCCAGAAAAAAATCCAGCCATAAATGTTTTTCATATTACATGGCTGGATATTTCTAAACAGTGTGTGTGTGTGTGTGTGTGTGTGTGTGTGTGTGTGTAATATTCACATACAACACATACAAAAGAACTAATTGGACACCTTTTCATACACAAAAATAAATTTCAAGTGGACCAGATATATCTAAATGTAAGAGCTAAAACTCGGAAGACTTTTAGAAGAAATTGTAGGAGTAAATCTTCATGACCTTAAGTTGGGTAAAATCTTCCTAGATATATTATAAGTAAAAACTTCAAAAGAATTAGTAGCTCAATTGGACTCCATCAACAATACAAAGACAAGTAACAATTCCAAAATGGTCACAGGACTTGAATAGACATTCTCCACAGAAGATATACAAATGACCAATAAACAAATGAAAAGATGCTCAAGATCATTAGCCACTGGGAAAATCAAAATCAAAATCACCATGAGACACCACTTTATACACACAAGAATGGCTATAATCAAAACGTCAGATATCAGGAATGTGGGGAAACTGGAACCCTCATACACCGCTAGAGGGGACATCAAACAGTGCAGCCAGAGGAAAGCAGTTCCAAAAATGTTACCGTATCACCCAGCAACTCCACTCATTGTTATGTACCCAAGAGAAATGAAAACGCATGTCCACACAAATCTTGGACACAAATGTTCAGAGCAACATAATTCTTAGTAGCCATAAAGTGAAAACAACTGAAATGGACATCGGCTGATAAATGGATAAACAAAATGCATTTATGCACAGGAATGTTATTCAGGCATGAAGGACTGATACATGCTACAATGTGGATGAACTTTGAAAATATTTATTATGTGGAATAAGCCAGACATAAAACATCACATCTTACATGATTCAATGAACATAAAATGTCAAAAATAGGAAAGCCCATAGCAACACAGAGCAGAGTAGTGTTGGGAAAAGTGAGCAGTGACTGCTAATGGGGACAGGGTTTCTTCGGTAGGTGACAAAAATGTTCTAAAATTGATTGTGGTGATTGGTGTACAACTCTGAATATACTAAAAATCACTGACTTGTGCATTTTAAATTGTGTGGTGTGTAAATTATATTTCAACAAGGTTGTTAATAATAAACCGTATTGATGGGATCTGGCAATTGAAACTATGTCTGAGGAAAACCTGTGCTAACAGCACATTTCAAGAGCTACATTTCAACTGGTAAGAACAGCTGTCACCGGTTATATAGTGGTGGTAAACCTGGATGTCACCACGGCTCCGTAATGGACTGTACCCACCGGCATCTCCTAGAGACACTAGCTACTTTACACATCACAAAAAATCTACTAAATGCACTTTTCATCCTTAAGAATCTAAAGATTCTTAGAAATCCTAAAGTCCTCCCTTTGATTTCATAGATGAGGAAACTCACTTAGAGAGGGGTTAAAACTACTTCCAAGAGTCACAGAGTAAGTTCCCAGTGGAGGTGGCATTAGAACCCGTTCCCAGCACCTCACCTTTCTCTCCCTACAGATTTTTGCAGCTTTCATGCCTCTCAAATCGGTCTTCCGGGCACAGTCGGAACTAAAGTCTCACAGCCTGATCATCTGAGTCAGGCCGTGGGCAGGAGCTAGAGGAGGGTCAGGAGGCTGCAATTTTGGGGAGAAGGAGGGGTCAGTTCTGAGAAGTCAGTGTAAGCCCCTCTTCCCGTAAGAGCAGGGGCACAAGAGGGGACACAAAGTCAAGGGATGAGGCACCCCATGGTGTCACACGTGGTCTGGGTCTGCGGCTATTTGTTCTCGTCACCTATGTGGATAGTCATGAGAACAGTGACCCACTTACCCAGCTGTCTCCACCTCAACCAGTGTGACTTTACCCCCTAGAGGTTGTGAGTCAATCAACCCATGGAAACCTCAGGAATGACAGGGTGAAGAAGACCTTGGGTCTCTGGTCCCACCCAAATCTCTCCCCCCAGCAGGCTCCCACACTGCCTGCCCACCCACCCTATGGCTGCAAACAGGCTAGGGCTACAGAGGGGGCTGGAGACCCTTTGGAGTACATGTTTAGGGCTCAGAGCCTGGGCTGGGCTGGGATATAAGTGTGAGCAGGAAGTGGGCAAGGACCTTTAAAGAATGTTTATCCCCCACTCCCCCCACTTTGTCTCAGGTATTAACACTGGCTGAGAGCCAAGCACTTTGCACATAGCAACTCCCCAAACCTTCACACTATAGTGGGATCGACCCTATTGTTATCATCATTTTTAGTTGAGGAAATTGAGGCACAGAGAAGCTAAAAAAATCTTGCCAGGACACAACTAAGCCAGCCCCAGCCCAGGCCGCTGGGCTCCCAAGTCTGTGGGGTGAGCGCCTCCTCTGTACTGCCTCTTCCGTCTCAGAACTGCGATGCTGTGGGTCAGAAGCAGGGAAATGGTGCCTGCGGGCATGTTCATCAACACCAGTGGTGAATCTGGACGTTCTCAGGCCCCTGTGCGTGCTCCGAGGTAATCCTCACTGTTTGCCCCAGGCTACTTGGCTTGAAGGATGAGGCTCTGGCCCTCTCAGTCTGCTTCCTGAGAGCTGTCAGCAGGGCCGGATGAGAAGGTGAGGACAGGGTGGGTGCAGGGGGGCGGGGGGAGTGCGAAGGGGACCTGTGACCACAGTTTGGGGGCAGGACAGGAAGCAGACATGAACAGTGGCTCGGTGATGAGCTGTGTGATGAGCCTGCTGGGAGGGCTTTCATCACCATTGCAGGAGCCTCCTGTGGGGAGAGAGGGTGTCTGTGTAGGAGCATCTCAACATAGGACTCCAGGTACGGAGAAAATGGGGTCAGGGAGGCAAGGAGTCCCTGAGTAGGGACAGAAGGGCATGGGGGTGGGGCTGCTCCTTTGCAAAAAGAGGCTGACAGAGCAGGAAGTGCTATGACCCAAAGGACAAGAGACTTGGGGTTCCCGACCGTGCTCTGTCACTAACTTGCTAGGCGGTCTCGTGCTGACTCTGGGCCTCAGTTTTCATATACAAAATGAAGAGGTTAGAATACATAGCTCTAAGGCCCCCTCAAATGTGTACAATGCAAGTTTCCAAGAAAGCTGGAAACAGGCTTCCAGGGAGATAACAGGATGAGGGCCAAGATGGAGACTGAGGTCCTTGGATTAAGACTATGAACTTTGCTGGCCTCCTAAGTGGGCTTATTGGAGGGCCTTCCATCTCCCTCCCTGGGGCCTGCCATGGAACGCCACCACTCAAGTCCCTCCTTTGGGAAGGGCACAGAGGCACTGGGTAGAAGGCAGGGGAAGTTCCTGCTCTCCAGAATCCCCATGTCTCAAGAAGCTGCTGGCCCTGGCAGGAGGAGGTAAGGGTAAAGGGGAGATTCCGGTTCCTAAGCAGGCCCAGGTGAGATTCCAGAGCCACCTCAAAATGAGGAAGAACCTTCTAGCTCATCGTTGTCCAATCATAGGCAAGAGGTAGTACAGTCATGCAGGATTCCACAGAGCGCAGCAGAGGTTGCCAAGGAGCAGACTTGAGCGGCAGCAAGACATCCGGAGAGCAAACTTAAAGGCCCCTCTCTACACCGTAGCTCAGGCCGGGAGAATATGGATAGCTTTTACTCCAGAATTCAGCCTGGTGTTCTTCCATGAGGCTCAGAAAGAGAGCCCCAGAGTGAAAGTGGGGAGAATAAGGGTGAGGCACAACCTCATTTCTTTTCCATTTCTGTGACGGGCTTAATAGGAGAGAGAATGAGAAAGGTGGGGTAGGGAAAGCATGGCTTATTCTAGGGCCCGAAATGTCACTTCTCCAGAATGGAGGCTTTTTTAGAGTTCCCAGGTTTCTCCTCAATCTGCTATAGCTACTGTCTGTTCCCCGCTCTGTGCACAGAGCCGCCTCCCCATCAGCAGCCACTGTGGTCCTAGGGATTGATCCTGGATCTCCATTAGGCCTTAAATAGGGAAATTCTAGCAAGGGTCTCCTTGGGGCTATGTCACTTCCCCTCTCTAGGTGCATCTGTACAATGTTGGGAGGTTTGTAAAGGCCATTTCATCTCTGATATTCAGTGACTTAAGAGATATCGCATTCCCTCCCCATTCTATGCCCTGATCATCCACAGTTGAGAGAAGGGGTCAGCCATCCTCCATGCCTGCACTCCCAGCTTCCCTGAACCCAGACGCCCCCTGTCTCCACAGCTCCATGGCCACCCAAGTGTTCCTCTTGGGCATCCACCTCCTGCTGTTGCCCACGCCCGCTCCTGCCCCCTGCTACACTGCTGCGCGCTCCGAGTGCCAGCGTGTTCGCAGGTTCTTGCCCGGCTCGTGGCTGGCAGGGGAGGGGGTGGACGTGACCAGCCTCCAGCGTTCAGGCTCCTTCCCAGTGAACACACAGAAATTCCTGCGGTCCGATGGCACCTGTACCCTCTGCCGCAACGCCCTGCAAGGGGGCGCCCTTCGGCGCCTGCCCCTGGCACTGACGGACTGGCGGGCCCAGGGCTCAGGCTGCCAGCGCCAAGTGGTCAGGGCCAAGGCCACTTCCATGGAGGGCGTGGCTGGGGAGGCAGCAGGCAGCATCCGCAACGACTGGCGCGTGGGGCTGGAAGTAAACCCCAAGCCCAGCTCCAGTGCGCGCGTATCCGTGGCCGGTTCGCACTCCAAGGTGGCTGACTTCGCAGCCCAGAAAACCCATCAGGACCAGTATACCTTCAGCACTGATTTGGTGGTGTGCCGCTTCTACAGGTGAGCGGTGGGGGTGGGGCTGGGGGTGGGGGCGGAGGGGTCTGGAACTCAGGGTGGTGCGGGAGCTCTGGAATGACAGGATGGGGACGCAGAGGCTGTTTCCACCATGGGGGAGCTTGAGTCCCGGTTCTCACACATCAGGTGATCCAATGTGCTCTGGTCCTGATCCGGAAGAGCCCAGGGGAAGAGGTGGAGGGGAAGCCAGCCAGGCTGTGCTGAGACCCTCAACATGGTGGCCTGCTAAGTGCCAACCCCTTCTTTCCTGGCCATTGCCTTCTGTGGGCAGGAGACCTGGGTGGGTCCTTCCCGTCCCTGGGCCTCCGTCACCCATTCAGCCACTACTCCTGCCTGCCTTGTGCAGGCCTACAGCGCTGAGCAAGAGCAGTCACGCCCCAGCCCCGCCTCAGGGGCTGAGAAACGCTGGTCTCCGTGACCTGTCCCGTGTCTCACACTGGGAGGCCACGTTTCCCCAGCTGTCAGGAGCCCATGTATCCGGGCCCAATCCAGGTGACAGACAAGTGAAGGCCACAGGACTAGGTTCCGAGGTTAGAGGGACACATCAGTGCAGTATCATGGCTTTAATAATTAGAAAAGAAATAAAAACCACTTCATTTTGAAAAAGAAAAGCAAAAATGCCTACAGGAAGTAACTAGGTCACTGAGGGGCTGCAGACAGAGCGGGTTTCCTGAGTTCAGGTCCTAGTTCTGCGGATTACATGTGACCTTGGGCAACCTTGAGGAGTTAGGGAATGAGGGAAAGACTGCCCACTGCTGGGTCCACCGATGGTTTTCTCTCCCCCACAGTTTTCACCTGGTACACTCTCCCCCACTCCACCCCGATTTCAAGAAGGCCCTCAGGAGCCTGCCCCCTCACTTCAACACCTCCACAGAGCCCGACTACCTCCGGCTCATCTCCAACTACGGCACCCACTTCATCCGCTCCACGGAGCTTGGCGGCCGGATCTCGGTCCTCACTGCCCTGCGCACCTGCGAGCTGGCCTTGGAAGGGCTCACAGCTGATGAAGTGGCCGACTGCCTGGCCGTCGAGGCCGAGGTCAGCATAGGCGGCCAGGCCAGCTCCTCATCAGCACTCAAAGCCTGTGAGGAGAAGAAGAAGAAGCACAAGATGACAACCTCCTTCCATCAGTCCTACAGGGAACGCTATTCTGAAGTCGTTGGAGGCCACCACTCCAACATGCACGACCTGCTGTTCGGGAACCACGCTGGGCCTGAGCAGTTCTCAGCCTGGGTGGCCTCCCTGCAGGAGAACCCCAACCTCGTGGACTACACCCTGGAGCCTCTGCATGTGCTCTTGAACAGCCACGACCCACGGCGGGAGGCGCTGAGGCAGGCTGTGAGCAAGTATGTGACACACCGGGCGCGCTGGAGGGACTGCAGCCGACCCTGCCCCCCAGGGCAGCAGAAGAGCCCCCACGACCCCTGCAAGTGTGTGTGCCATGGCTCGGCGGTCACCAACCAGGACTGCTGTCCCCGGGAGAGGGGCCTGGCCCACCTGGTGGTTATGAATTTCCACGCGACAGGTCTCTGGGGAGACATCATTACCGCCTCGGACGCCTATGTGAAGGTCTTCTTTGGGGGCCGGGAGCTGAGGACAGGCACAGTGTGGAACAATAACAATCCCAACTGGATGACAAGGCTGGACTTTGGGGACGTGCTCCTGGCCACAGGGGGGACCCTGAGGGTACAGGTCTGGGATGAAGACTATGGTTGGGACGATGACCTCCTCGGCACCTGTGACGAGTCTCCAAAGTCTGGCTTAAAAACTGTGAACTGTAAGCTGAATCATGGTCACCTGAGATTCTCCTACCAGGCCAAATGCTTGCCTCACCTGACTGGGGCAACCTGCCTGGAGTATGCCCCCCAAGGGCTTCTGGGGGAGCCTCCAGGAAACCGGAGTGGAGCAGTATGGTGAGAACATTGGGTCTTGAGAGGACCAGTATGCCCAGATTGAAAGGGTTCTCACAAAGGGAGCCAGGGGCCATCTATCTTCATATCCCGGCTAGACAGATGGAAAACTGAGGGGTTTTTTGTTTGTTTTTTTCCCTCAATGAGGTGGCTGAATGTACAGACCAGCGCTGAGTCTCCCTGACCAAATGGCCCTGGCTCTCCAATATGCCTGAACCCAGGGAATGAGCTGGGACTGGGCCATGCCCTAGTCACTTCCACATAGGCCTTCGCTGAGGTCAGGCACTGGGCGGAAGGCCAGGAGGCTCTTCCCACCAGGCTGCCTGGTGTCACTTATGACCTTCCCTTACAGCCTTTCTATGTGGTGAGTTCATCACATTAGATCTAACCCCTTCTGCCCACAGCTGCTCTGTTTGCTCTGTCTTCTTTGCCTACAAGCTTTGACTCTCAGACAAACCAAGGGCTATCTTGGCCTGTCTCATTGTGTATGCAACCCAACAGAGGACCAATAAATGTGATGTGGTGGCAACTATGACGGTGGTAGTGGTGGCGGAGGAGAGGATGGGGACCAAACACTGCCCAGGGGCAGGCAGGTAATACAAATAAACGGTTTTTCTACTTACGTTGGAAATGTGGGGACTCGAACTATTTTACTTTCCTCATAACTCTCTGCTTTGAGAAAGAGCAGCATAAACTGGGTGATGAGTGTCAGCAGACGTTCGGCTCGCAGCTGGGACACAATGAATGGCGAGGACTCTGGTGAACCAAAGGGCACACATGTCGTAGCTGGAGGGTCTGTATATAGCTCTGCACCAACCAAACATTCCCAGGCAAGAAAGTGAGTCTGCTGCTGCCAGGTCTTCCAGATTCCTAAAGTAACCAGAAATCCCAACTTGACTTCTAACTGTTGGCAGTTCCTTCCACCTTGTAAAAATAAGCTGATGTGGGAAAACGCGGCATACGCTGAAGAGAACGTGCATGAAGGCCATAACCTGGAGCAATAGGTTTGGAAACTATAACTTCAACAGAACCTATTGGAGAGGCTGAACAGCTCTCCCTCACCCCACAATTTGAAGGAAGAGGGCAGTGGATCCAACAGGTAATGTCTAAGGGTCTCCTGGCCTGGGCGTGCAGTAAACTCCAGAGCCTTGGGGTCTGATATCAAATAAAATGGTTTTTGTTTCGTGTGACTGGAATGCAAAACGGTCCCATGGAGTGAGTGGCAAGATTCAGGGCAGCCTCTTAGATGAGGTGAGTACTGACTGTGTAGGCTATTGTCAGAGGCTCAGAGCTGCCGGCACAGCCCTCCTGACTCACATTAAGCCCCTTGAGGTTTATGTGGACCCTTAGGCTCAAAGTTCCTGAAGTGATGTTACACTGACTCTGACTCCCTGTGTGGGATGAGAGGGACTGCTGAGCCCTAAAAGCCAGCTTGAAACCACTCTGCTTACACGTTTCTGCACACACGCACACGCACACACACACACACACACACACACACACACACACAAGCACAACAGAAATTTAGAAACTGCATACTGACTGCTGCACTCATGGAAAATAAGCATGGGTGGGGTTATCCCCTGCAGGGAGAGCAGGATATAGGCCCCCCACCCATGCTTGGCTAAGGAGCAGCTCTGACAAGAGATGGGAGTGCTGGTCAAGTACCCATGTGGTCAGTGACTGCCAGCAAGTCCCCCTGCTCCCTGGGCCTTGGTTTCCCCAAAAGGACAATCTTTGTTTTACTCCCTTCCAGGACTGTTCAGTAGGGGGTGATGAGCCTTTCTAGAAGGTCAATGCTATGGAAAGAGTCCTAAAAAATTATCTGCTTTTACTGATAAGGAAAGTGAGGCCCAGAAATACAAGAAATTTAAGTGTGGTTACAGCAGTTAGTGAGTCCTGGGCACTCAACTCCAAGCACAGCTTTGGAGAAGCCAACAAGACTCAGGGGGCTCCTGGAGACAAAGTGGGATATGACCAAGGAGAAGGAAGGGCCCACTCTCGTTGAGGGGCCGCTATGGAGCCTTGATCCCTAACTCAAGACCCAACATGACATTTTTGCTTCCATTCCACATGGACATTGGATACTTTGTCATACCTGAGGCTCCTTGTTGGTTTAGGAAATGCCCTTTTCCAGATTCTTCCACTGACCCTCCAGGTCTTGCCTTCGCCCTGCTCGCCCCTGCTCTGGCCCAGGATGCTGACCTGTCTGAGACTGCGGTCAGTGGGCAGGAGATTGGAGGGAGGGACAGAAGGGAGAGCCCAGAGCTTAGGCATTTATTCCCCTCAGTGTCTCCCAGTAAGGTGGCCTTGGGCTGGCTGTGTCCCTCTTCTTCTCCAGGGGGCCTCTGCATGGCTCTTTCTGGATTGGGAACAACCCCCTCCTTTCATAGTTTCAGACCTAAGGGTGGTAACAGCTCTGCCTGCCTCAATCTTGAGTTAGTGCACTGTCCCTTGTGCCTCACCTACAGCCCCTACACCTTTATAAATAGTCCCTTTATAAACAAGGCCCCTCAGATTATTATAATTTGAATATGCCATTGGCTTCTGCTATGATCTGATCATTTGTGTCCACCCAAAATTCATATATTGAAATTGTAATCCCTAAGGTGGTGGTATTGGGGGTGGGGCCTTTGGGAGGTGACTATGTGGCATTACTGTCCTTATAAAAGAGGCTCCAGGGAGAGACCCCTCACCCCTTCTATCACATGATGACATAGCAAGAAGGCACCATCTATGAGCCAGAAAGTGGGCCTACAGAATCTCCTGACACCTTGATCTTGGACTTCCAACCTCCAGAACTGGGAGAAATAAATTTCTATCATGTATAAGCCACCCAGTGCGTGGTATTTTGTTACAGCAGCCTGAAGGGACTGAGCCAGCTTCCTCCTGGACCCTGACAACACACCACTGAGTATGGTGGGGAGCAGAGCCACCTCCCTCCCCTCCCCTGTAACTAGGAAAGGGCATATGAGCAGGTCTGCTGGTCAGACACACCTGCTCCAGGTGTGAGGTCCGTCAGAAGCAGATGCTGTAAACAGGAGCTGAGTGCACCGAACACATGTGGGAGGTGGTCCCATAAAAATTCAGTAGGGACGAGGAGAAGGGAGTCAGAGAAGGGAGGGTGGCCCATAAAAGGGACATTAGCCAGCAAGTCACCACTGTGGGCAACCAGAGCCGATGAAGAACTCGGAACTCAGAGTTATCATAGCTGGGGTTGGAAGGAGCTGGGCATCCATACACCTCCTGCCATTGGTTATTGGTTTCTTTTTCTACTTATTCCGTCTAGACTTGGCTTTTATTGCTGGAAAATATGAATCCTGGTTGATAACACCATCCCATCTTCTCTCTCACTGCTTCAGCAACCCCATCCCCTCTTCCAACCATCCTCCCATCCTACCCTTGTGGGCCCATGTTGTTAGAATGACCACTCTACTGTCCCCAGCACCTTTGTTCTCCTCCCTTCTAAGGACAGGGAGCACAAAAGGGCAGGGACCATGCAGATTTCCAGCAGACAGCACCTGCTATGAGCCGGTGGAGGGGAGCAGTGAACAAGCCATGCAGAAACTCAGTCCTCATGTGGCAGGTGACAGATGTGGGCATGGCAGAAGATATTCAGGGTAGGGGCTCATCTGGATTGCTTTTCTCTCATTTACACACACACGCGCATGCGCACGCACACACACAGAACTGGGGCTGACCGCAGCCTGGTTTTGGTTTTTAAGCAGTTGCCACAGCAACTTCATCTCCCTCCAAACATGCTTCATGGTCTCTGTGGTGTGGCCTCCGGCTGCCATGGGGACTGTGTCAGTGTCTCTGATGTGTGTGAGCAGAGGAGGCCCTAAGGGAGGAGCAGCAGTCTGGGGATGGGGGAGAGCCCTGGGGAGGTACTGGAGCCCCATGCAGCCTTGAGAGTCTGGGAGTCCTTTACAGTGTTCTTCCTTCCCCACATCTGTCACCAGGCCAGCCATCTCTGCATCTTGACATTGTCCCCTTCTGCCCATAAACACACTCTCTCCAGCCTGGGCCACAAACATCTCTTGCTTGGACAAGTCTTCGTGTCACCTCCTCACTGACCTCTACCCCACAGCCACTCCTGTCCCCTTGGGCCCCACTCCAAGCCAGACCTGTGTCTCTGCCTGAGGGCCCACGATGCAGCCCACTGTCTGCCCCACTGAAAGACCACAGTGCTAGGGAAGTGTCTATGTCCCACCCAACCCAGAGAAGCCTTCAGTGACCAGTGGAGGTGGTGTATAAACACCCCAGCTCCCTCCCCACAGGGGAAATAACTCTGCAAGACAGATCTGTGCCAGCTCCCAGAGTTCCCCAGTAGGGTTAAGCTCTAGTACCCACAGTGGTGACTTGCTTGACAACACAAGCTTCTTGGCTATCTCCCTCCCTGTCCCAGTCCCCCGCTCCCCTACTGGTATTTTCTGGAATCACCTCCCACATAAACTACCCGCCCAGGATCCCTGTCTCCAGTCTGCCTCTAGGGAAACCAGCTAAGAAGCACATCTCACCACATGGTTGCCTGGCTTAGAACTCTTCATCGTTCCTTGTGGCTCTTGGGATAAAGCGTAAACCCCGTGATACACAGGCTGACCCCGCCCCGGCTCAGAGCTGGTGGGTTCCTCTGCCAGCCATCCTCTCCCCAGCGCTTCACACGCGCAGCCTCCTCTTTCTGGAACTTCGCTCCTCTATCCGAAGTCCTCCTCAGTTTTCAGGTGACAGCTCCAAATGTGTTTTCCTCCAGGTAGGCTTCCCTGACTTCCAGGTCATGGCCCCCTGTGCCCTGCTCTGATAGTCCTTGTTGTTTCTCAAGGTCAGAGGCCATTTCTATCTTAGTTGAATCTATTAGTCCAGCACCTGGCATGCATTGGATACTTGAAAAATATTGGATGGATGATTAGATGAGTGAGTGAGCAAGTGAGTAATGAAATCCACCAAGGAATCTTCCAGCCTCTGCTCAAACTCTCCCAGAGGCCTAGAACGCATCACCTCCAGAGGTTGCTGTGCTGCACGTGGAAGATTCTAACCAAGAGCCGTCATGTTACACAGAAAACTGCCTCCTCATGGCGTCCAGCCCTGGTCATGGCCCAGGGATTCTGTGTCTCTAAATCTGTGCTCCCATCCCCAACTTGGTTGGGCTGAAGACCCACTGGGCTGATTCCAGTCCCGGCAATCGCTGTCCCCCACTCCCCCTGGGAAGGAGCCACACAGGGGATGGACACACACAGCCCAGGTGCAGGTGGACATGGGACAGGGTTGGGCCCCTTTTTTCCGTTACTGACTACAGAAACGACTCTGTCATGGAAGGTGAGCGATGCCTCTTGACTGTTACCCTCCCCAGACCTTTCAGTTCTTAATGGGCCCAGTCACCAACTGAGTCCGTTCTAGCTCTTTAGCAGCAGCCCTAAGCAGGTTGTGATCCCAGAAGCCCCAGGCCCACCACCTTGAACTGCTCAGGGGTGCCCCCTCCCCTTCTCTCCCCGCCCATCCCCTTCCCTGCTGTCTCATGAGGTCCTTTCCAGCCAAGACTTCCACAGCCCAGGCAGCCACGCACATCGGCAGGGGCAGACTGTGTCTGCTGGCTTTCCACTATTCAGGACGGGTGGGTAGTCTGGGGCATCTGAGGCCAGGGGCACAGGTGAGGTTCTCCTGGGGTGGTCAGGGGTAAGGTTGCTCAGGAAGGGATCAACCCCCCTCACAGACAGGACCCTCAAGAGCAGCCAAGGACTGACATCCAATCCACAGCTGAAATGACCTCAGCCACACGTTCAGCCAGGCTAGCTGAGAATCTATCTCTACATGGAGATCTATCATGTGAAACTTGATTTTGATCTGAGACTGAGCGCCAACATCAATGCATTCTCTTAGTCCATTGCAGTCACATAAAACTCTCCCTGCAAGTCCCAGGGTCCCAGCTGTAAAGCAAGGACCCAGCACAATGACTTCTGCACCAGTCTCCAGCTCACAGGGGCTAGGCCCCGATGCCACAAGCTGTGGGCATGGCCAAATGGACCCAGCTGCCCCCTCAGCCAGCACCTATTCAGCGGGCACAGCCCAGGAGCTTCATGTTCCTGATGCTTGAAGAAGCCCTGCGCCCCTTGCCTTTCTCATCCCAAAGGCCCAGATACACAAACCCGCAGGCTAGCACGGAACAGCTGTTGTTGTTTTGCAGGGAATTTGTTTACTGCGGGGCTAAAACTGCATATCTAGGCTCACAGTTCAGCTCCACCACAGCTGGTTCCTGGTTTCATCTTCAAAAGGCAGTGACATCAGTTTGCTGGCAGGACACTGTTTTTCCCCAGGAAACCCAAATTCCCTGCGAGACTCACAGGTCATACAATGAGCCTGGCCTCCACGAAACATGCTTGTCTCCCATTCCTCTTTATTCACAGGAATCCTCACCTTTAGGACCAGAACTTCCACCCAGGGTTCTCCACCAGTGGGCAGTCGTAATTAAGTAACTTTGTGTCCACCCACCCCTCTGCCTCTCAGGGGACCTCACGTGATTTCATTCTGTAAAGCATTTTTCCAAGTGCTTGATTACTCCCACTTGGTCTGGCTTCTTGCACTTAGCACAATGTTTTCAAGCTCCATCCATGTTGAAACATGTGTCAGGACTTCATTTCTTTTCTCTGGCTATATAACATTCCATTGTATGTATATACCATTTTTAAATCTATTCATTTGTTGTAGACACTTGGTTTGTTTTAGATACCTTTTGGCTATTGTGAATAATGCTGCTATGAACGTTGGGGTACAAGTGTCTGTTTGAGTCTCTGCTTTCACTTCTAATAGATATACACCTAGGAGTGGGATTGCTAGTTCATATGGCAATTTTGTTTAACCTTTTGAGAAACCACCAAACTGTCTCTACAGCCAGCCAATAGCTTCTTAGTGAGCCTCTCTGCCTTGACCTTCCTGTGCCCACCTTCCCACCTGTCAGATCAGGACTTGAACACAGATCCAGCATTGGGGAGTCCATCCTCACACTCATGGTTGGACCATGGTGACTTTAAGCCTTCCAGGCACCAAGGACCCAGCCCTGCCCACCACTCCACCCTCCTCCTAGAGACCCCCTCTGAGCAGAGTGGTCTCCAGCCAGTGGGGGCGTGGAACGGGAGGAACGCTGAATGGGTGAGCAGCTGTTACTGGGCCTCAGGTTCTCTTGCCTGGTACACTATCTCATCCTCTTATTTGTCACTGTTTCCATAGTCCCTAGCATGGGCCAGGCCTGGCACCTAGTAGGTGCTCAATAAACATTGTTGAATGAGTGGATGGATGGATGTTAACATGTATTTCTGCCCCCACTCCCATCCCCACATACACATAGGACTATGAGCTCATTGAGGGTAGGGGCCATGGCCTGAATAGTGTTCCCACCGAGCCCGGTCGGAAAGGGAAACCACACGCAAGAAAACGTTTGTTGGACCAAAGCGAATTAACAATTTGCTGGGAGAAGAAGGGCCATGAGGCTGGGAGGGAAGGAGAGAGACAGAGAGAGAGAGAGAGAAAGCGAGCACTGGAGCCCTGCTCCTAAGGAAGAGGGCTAAGAGCTGAGGCTGAGCTGGAGAAAACGCTCCTGGCTCCTCCCTCCTCACTTTCCTCTTGCTCAGGAGCACCCCACCCACTACCCGGCCCACACTCAGACAGAACAGCTGCACCCCAACTCTTCCCCTTTTTACCTCAAAACAATTTGAGACCCACAGCGTGGGAGCCCGGATGTGTGGTGGGAGGGGCTTCTGACCAGAGCCAGCCAGGTGCCCCTGCCCTCAGGCACAGGTACACACACACACACACACACACAGTTTTCCCTTGGCTTCCACCCCTCAGCTACGGTAGACCTGAGGTGGTGCCTAAGTCACTCCTCTCATCTCAGCCAGGGCAGGGGGCTCTCACTGGGGTCCTCCCTTCCCTCTGGCTCCCCACTCCCTCCACTCTGGTCCATCTTGCATTGTAGGTCCTTAGCCTACCCTGGCCGTACCCCTTTGTTCTCATCATCATTTGGAAGTGACTCTTACAGGTTGCACAAAGCTTTCCAGGGGCTAGAGCAGGCCTGTCCAACCTGCGGCCCAGGACTGCTTTGAATGAGGCCCAACACAAATTCTGAAAATATTATGAGATGTTTTGTGACCCCCCCTCCCCCACCCCCCTTTTTTTTTTTTAGCTCATCAGATATCGTTAGTGTTGGTGTATTTTATGTGTGGCTCAGGGAAGCCAAAAGATTGGACACCTCTGGGCTAGACCAAGGGGAACACACTAGGTTCCCTTCCCTGAGGCACTCACTAAGCCACATCTCCAGCACCCATGACCACCCTCTGGACCAGAAAAGGGTGGGGAAAGCTGAACTGGGAATTCCAGGGAGATTGAAGGAACAGGAACATGAATGTACTGAGCACGACTTGCAGGCACTGTGCTGGGCACAGTGACCCTCCTCTCTGTCATTCTGACTCCCTCAGCTGGCAGGAAGGACCCCACAGGCAGGATAGGACAGCTTGCTCTAGACTAGGCCCGCAGACTGGCCCAGAGGCTCCACTCCTCAGCAGCCACTCCCTTCCGTTCCCAAGGGCCCTGGCCTCCCCCAGGAGACCATTGCTGGAGACAGCTCAGGGGAGGGGCCCCTCCCTCCCCTTAAACAGCAAGCTGGGCAGAGGAGAAAGAGAAGCCTGTGTTTAAGCTGGAGCCACTGCTTAAACATACGCATCTGCTTGTGATTTCAAAAGCAAAACAAAAATATGGTTTGCTGAGCCAATTCACAGGGCAAATGAGATGGCAGGGAATTCACAAACTTTGTTAAGAACTTGAATTACTTTCAGAAAGTCCTTTGGAAACCATTTAAATGTGCTTGTTAAGCAAACCGTGCAAATTAGCTTGTAAACCATGAGTAATCCCTGAGGATTCTTATCTGCTACTTCAAGCAGGTGCCGCAGAGCCCTCAGCTGGGTCTACAGTTGCTTGTTCTTGGCTATCATCTGTAGTGTACAAGGGGGACCCCCAAAAAACCCAGAAAGTATTTATAAAAATTGTGTATTTATTCTTACATGTTTAAACTTCAGACACCTTCAAAGTACTCTCCATCTGATGCAATTCACCTATTGAGACGCTTTTTCCACTGCTCCAGTTCTTTTTTGTTTTTTTGTTGTTGTTGGGTTTTTGGTTTTTTTTCTCCAGTTTTGAACTCGTTGATTTTGATGCCTTTTAGTGCTTCTGCTGTTGTTTGTTTCACTTCTCCAACATCAGCAAAATATTTCCCTTTAAGGATTTTTTTTCATCCAAGGAAACAAAGTCACTGGGGGTGAGATCAGGTGAATGGGGAGGGTGGGGCATGGGGGTCATGCCGTTTTTTGGTTAAAAACTGCTGAACACTCACCTCGGTGTGAGCAGGTGAATTGTCATGCCGCACATTGTTCATGTAAATCACCCATCGTGAAATGGGCAAACTTTTTGAAAGAGTTTCCAAAAACAAAAGTTCACTGAAGCCAAATGCAGCCTCTCACAACACCACCAGCTGGTACACTGATGCAGATGGGTTCCTAGAACACTCATCTAGCTGGGGGGCCCGCCCTCCAAAAGTTACTTCCATTTGGGGGTGGGGTCCCCCTCCTATATGAAAATAATATTAATAGCAGGGCTTTCCTTGAGAAGATTCAATGATTTAGACTTTCTGGTCATTTCTTCCCTAATTATGTCCCCAACAATTTCCTAAGAGCATTTGTTTATTGTCTATTGCAATAACAAAACTTGGCAAAAGGGCCCTAATTGGTACCATCTGAAGTACACAGCATCTCCAAGGCCTTCCCAGACATGTGCGTGATGGGTTACGCCCTTGCTTGCTAAGTGGCCTTGAGCAAGTATCTTCCCCTCAGAGTCCCCAGTTTCTCATGTGTTACTTGGATGCATTAACAGCTAAGTCAGGGGTTCAGATCACATGTGCACCCATATGTGGGAGAGGACCTAACGTGGAAGCACCCACAGACATATTGCAACAGCAGCACTGGAAAGGGGCCCTACTCATGGGTGGACACTGGTCTGACTCAGGTCCCACAGACAGCTAGGGAACGCTGCCCATCCTCAAAGAGGGTACCCAGGGTGGGAGAATATTATCAATTCCATTTTAGAGATGAAGAAACAGGCTAGGGGTGTTGAAGCACTTTTTCAGGCACATGTTAGATGCTCAATGGTACTCACAGACTGCTGTGTGTGGAGCCACAGGGATAGAAGAATGCCCCCATAATTGGAATTATGATGAATCATGTGCTCTAGTCTCCCTTTCCCAACCTAGCATCCTCCAATGTCATTTTAAAAAGTATCTATTTTTTAAAAATTCTATGCCAGTGCTAGAATAAGAAGTGGTCAGAAAGTGTGAGGAATCTCTGAAAGACAGATGGAAAGGGGAGATAACAGTCCCCAAGCCATGTGATGCTCGTGTGAGAGAAGGGACCAGCTTCAAGAAGCTTCCGGCTCAGAGAAGCTGAGCCAGGGAGCAGGAGGAAACCTGGGTTACCACCAGGGCACAGGTTGGAGCATTCCTGCCGAGGTATTTGGAGACTGTGGTTCTCCCTGTGTGCCCGCAATAGCTCAGGCCACGTCAGGTTAGCAGTGGAGTCTGCCCCAAGTGGGGTACTTAGGGGGCATTCCAGGGCTGATATACATCTAGCAGCAGGGGGGCGCCATTGTCCCAAAGGGCAGCCACTGGCACACAATATAGTCAGAATGCCTCATACTCCCCCCATAGTTGCCAGGTTGGGCTGCGCTAAACAGACACAGACCTTACAAGCAGGATTACCTGAAATCTCAAGACAAAGATGAGCACACAACTAAAAATCACCAGCCACTGAGAAAAAACAACATGAAAGACAGCACCAAACTCAATAAAGAGAAGAACTAACATCCAAGGAAACAGAATTAATTATTCTTCAAATAAGAATAATTAATATATTGCAGAGGTGAGGCTTATTCAACCTTTAAAAAATGAATTGAAAATCTTACAAATTGAAAAGGTGACCTATTTTGCAGGAAGGAAGGGGGATCCACTACCATCCTACTAGAATGGCAAAAGTTCAAAAGACTGGGAAGCTGGGATGGCTCAGCGGGTTAAGCGTTCACTTTGCAGCTCCAGAGACTGAGGATCGAATCCTGGCCCCGGCCGGTGTGGACCCATCTGCTGAACTGGGACATGCCTCTGATGCAGGAGGTCACCGGCCCAGTTCCTACCCACCGGTGTGGAATGAAACCATGTTGAAAACTGATGACATACAACTATGGAGACTGCTCTGGGCCCTCCCCTTTCTCTCTGTCTCTCTCTATCTCTGTCAAAAACAATAAAATAAATTTAAAAAAAAATAGTTCAAAATAATGATAATACCAAGCATTGATAAGGCTGTGGAGGCACCAGAATGCTCATAAACTGCTGGCAGAAAGAAACTTTTTGGAAAACAGTTTGGCAGTTTCTTAAAAAGTTACATATGCACATATGATATGATTTGGCCACTCTCCTCCTAGGTATTTATCCAAAAGAAACAAAAGCATATGTCTATACAAAGGCTTGTACATGAATGTTCATAATAGTTTTATTTATAACATCCAAACACTGGAAACAACCCAAATATCCAAAAACAATTTGGGTAAGCAATTGAGGTATATCCATACAATGGAATACTACTCAGAAATAAAAAGAAATGAACAACTGATATACGCTAAACACAGATGATTTTAAAACAATTATGTTTAATGAAAGAAGCCAAACAAAAGAGTGCATACTGATGATTCCATTTATATAAAACCCTAGAAAATGCAAATGAATCTATGGTGACAGAAAGTATATCAATGTGCAGTTTATTGTATGTCAACTGTACCTCAATAAAGTTGTTTTTAAAAACCTCATGGAACTTTAAAGAAAGGTTTGTATTGAAAAATGAATGTTAAAATGAACAATATTTTTCTCATCCATTTTTTAGTATGTTGGGTTATATAGAATACCTCCAAATGAAAGAGTAAGAGATATAATTAGTAGTTATTTGACAAGTCTTAGTAAATTGGGGGCAGAGAGTATAGTTTTCAGAAAATGTGAGAGTTAATGGCTCCATTACCCAGGTAATAAATCTTTTGGTAATTCAGGTGTTTTCCAATTCTCTGCTTATAACAAAATTGCAGGAGTACCTAACTGAAGTGGCAGTTGGTGGCATATTACTCAGAAGAGGTTTATAGAATCAAGCGGCATTACACTAGCAAAAATTCACTCCCATCTGCTAGTTTATTTGAATACAAATTCACGGTGCCCACATTTATAAGGATGAAAATCTATTATTTTAAAATAACAATAAAAAGAAAAACATGTAAATGTGACCAAGAAAAATATGTAAGATATTCATAAACATTAAAATTGAGAAAGGAAACAAGTACTGAGGCAGAGGAGGCTTTTAAATATTTAGCATAATAATACATATGATTTCACATTAATACATTTGAAAATCTTGATGAAGATTTTCTGCCTATGTGTTATTCTGGGAAAATGTTGGTATTTTACCAAAACTGACCCAAGGAAAACTACAAATCCTAAAAAAAACTAGTAAACATAGAAGAAACTGGATAATTTATGAAAGATTCAGCCCTAAAAAATACCAGCCTAATGTTAAGAGTACTATAAAACCTTCATGAAACAGATAATACATGAGTTATATAAACTATTCCAAAACATTGAAAAACATAGAAAGCTAACTGACACATTTATAAGGTTATCACATCTCGTAAATAACAACACTAACAAGCATAATATAAGGGGGGAAAAACATAAACATAGATGCAAAAATCCTTTTAAAATATTAGGAAATTAAATTCAGCAAGAATTAAAGCACAGTGGCTAACTAACATTTACTTAGGAGTTCAAGGCTTATTCAACACTGAAAGATCTATTAATGTACTTTCCAATGTTAACATATTTTTAAAATTTTTACTGCCTCAATAGAAGCCAAGAAAACATTTAAATGTTAAAATATATTTAAAACTTTTTAAAATTAGCAAGCCAGGAATAAAAGAAAATTTCTTCAACATGATAAAGTATTTCTATTTACAATCTATATCAAGAATTACATTCAGTGGTGAAATATTAGAAATAGTTCCATTAAATTAAGAAAGAAGTAAACACTGTCACTATTCCAAACATTGTACAGGAGGGTCTTATTGTATAAGACAAGAAAAAGAAATACTAGTTATAAATATCAAAAAGAAATTAGTTATTTTCAGATAATATGATCTTTATCTCCAAAATCTGAGAGAACTAGAAAACAAACAAACAAACAAACAAAAACTATTAGAGATGTTAAGTAAGTCCAGGAATGTGGCCAAGAAGAGTATTAATAACTTTTAGAAAGATACAAAAGAAACCTATTCCCCTTACTAAGAAGACAACACTGTGAGTCAATTCTCCCTGTGTTAGCCAATAAATTAAATGTGATCCCAACCAAAATATCAATGGAATTTTATAATAAAACTTACATGTTGACTCTAAAATGCATTTGGAAATAAAAGTAGAAGGAAGGAAGGAAGGAAGGAAGGAAGGAAGGAAGGAAGGAAGGAAGGAAGGAAAGGAAGAGACGGACTTGAAACGACAAATAAAGATCAATGGAAGAGAATAAAGAATACAGATGAAGACTAGAATGCTTATGCCATGAGAGAAAACACAATCCAACTCACTTATGCACAAAGGGAATTGGCTTGCTAATTGAAAGTTCTTAGGGATTGGGATCCCTAGCTCTAGGCATGATGTGGTGAAGAAACTCAAAGGCAACCTCTCTAAGCTCAGTTCCATTAGCCTTCATGTGTTGACTTCATTCCCAAATCTGTTTTCTCCTCATAGCTGTGTGACAGTTGTAACCAATTCCAGCCTCTCCCGTTAAGTGCAACAAGAGTAGTTAGGACTTTTGGTCACTCAGGCAAGTGCTCAGGATCAGCTCTGATTGGGCCTCATTGGCCAGCTGACTCACATGTCCAGCCTGGAGTCAACTGCAGTGCTTGGGACAATGAGATGGACAGGCTGGCTCAAGCCTTTGTCCTTGTTCCTCGTGAGGATGGAAAGTCAGAGATAGTTACTGGAAGGTGAATGGATGCTAAGGGTAATGACAGCTACCTGTCTACTCTGTGGACCCATGTCTACTCTATGGGGATTGAATGTGTGATGAAGGCTGTAGTTAAGGAGTTCAATAAATAATGCGGGGCCAACTGGATACCCATTTGGAAAAAAAATAAATTATATCCTCCACCTCGTGACATTCACCAAAAAATGTATTCCAGAAGAATTAAAGCACTAAACATAGAAGACAACACTGTACAAAGTATCCAAAGGAAACAGAGGAAATAGATCCATAAACTTGAGTAGGGAAGGTCTGCTTATAGAAGACATAAAATACAGAATGCATAAATTTGACTTCACCATTACTTATAACTTCTCTACAACAAAATACACTCTAAAGAAGTTACAAGATGAGATAAACTGGGAGAAAGAATTGGCTGTATATCTGTATCTATAAATAAATCAAATTGTGTTAAAAATATATATGCCTATTAATTTTAAAAAGCAACCCAGGGAAGCCAGGATGGCTCAGTGAGTTAGGCGCTCACTTTGCAGCCCCGGGGACCAAGGATCGAATCCCGGCCCCAGCCCGTGCGAACCCATATGCTGAACTGGGGAGTGCCCCCAGTTCAGTTCTCACCAGGGCGAGACCCTGGCCCAGTTCCTGCCCTGTGCAGCCCCGCTCCCACCTGTGGAATGAAACTATGTGGAAAAACTGATGATGTGCAACTGTGGAGACTGTTCTGGGCCCTCCCCCTTCTCTCTGTCTCTGACTCTGTATCTCTCTCTTTCTCTGTCTAAAACAATAAATAAATCTAAAAAAAAAAAAAGCAACCCAGAAGAAAAATAAGAAAATACATAAGAAAGAAAATCCCAATGGCCAATAAAAATATGAAAAGATGTTCCATCTCATTACTAATTGGGAAAGTTATATTAAAATTAAAATTAAAATTTATTTTTTTTATCAGATTGGCAAAAATTAAAGACTGGTGATCCCAAACATTGGGGTGGGAATGGGGAAGTGGGTGTTTTCATAAACTATTGCTGTTTAACTCAGCCCAGAAGAAGGCCTCATTTAGTTCAAAGAAAGAATGGAAATTACTTTTGGACAGCGTAGACCCACTGTCACATGGGGTTTGTTGATGGGTGAGGTAGGTGGATGGTAGGCAAAGGAAAGAATAAGCTAAGAAGTGCAAAGTGAAACTTAAAAGGCCCATGTCATAGGTAATCTATCAGCGTGACTCATAGGAAACAAGCAATTCTTGTGGGTATTGAGGGGAACCTCTTGAAAGTGCACAAGGGTTTGAATAGCATCCAGTCCAAGGACCACAAGACCTTGAGAGAAGTTTTTCAAAGTAGTCATGTTTTCCTCCACCCCCTTCCCAACCCACCCCAGCTAGAACGCTCTTCCAGAATGATTTTCCGATCATAGAAAATGCCCAAGAGGATTCCAATACACACAGCAGGCTCCCACACCCACCTCTGAAATGAGCAATGGCTTGCAATCGCTCTCTGGGCCTCACTGTCCCCACCTTCTGGAAGAGTGCTCTAGCTGAGGTGGGCTGGGGAGGCGCGGAGGGGAAGGCATGACTACTTACCTTGTGGTATTGCTGGAGTTTGGGGTGGGATGATGACTCTAAACGAAGCCAAATATAGTGTCTGACAAAGTGGTACTCTAATGAAGAACATTAAAAATAAGCAAAGGTCATCAATCTGGAAATGGATCGGCTGCAGTGTAGACTGAGGGCACAGAGGAATGGAGATGCCAGGCTTCAAGGGAACATGTGAGTCTGATATTTTAAAGCTAACGGTAATGCAACATGTGAGAAATAAAGTGTTACCACCTTTACAAGTCAGTCAGAAAAACACAAACATCCCAAAGAAAACATCAGCAAAGGACACACATAGAAGAGAAACTTACAAATGGCCAATAAACATTTTAAAAGTTCAGCTTTCACTATTAGTTTCACAGAAATACAAAATTAAATAAGGATGAGGTTCTATTTTGAATCACCAAACTGTCAAGAACTTTTTGAAAAATGTAATAAATAGGCAGTCTGGCAGCCGTTGAGAAACAGGGCTCATTAACTATTAATATTTGAGACTGTAAAATAGGACATTTCTGGAGAACAAACAAAGGCACATCTCAAAACCTTTAAAATGGGCATTCCCTTTAGGAAATGATCAGAGGCTTTCACCACCAAACAGATTTGGACTATTAAGCCAGCTCACTATAACCCCACCCCCACCCCGTGCTCCCCATTCCCCACCCCCTCCGTCCACAGGGAAGGTTGAGCCAGTTTCCTGCCCCTCTGGCCACAGTCCACGGGATGAGTGGCCCCGCACTTGAGATGGGACAGCAGGGGAGTGCAAGAGAGAAAAAGACAACTTCCTCTGGCTGGAACTGTAACATGTGAAGTTGGAAAACAGGGTGGTCATTCCCCCCAAGCACTGTCAGGGAAAGCTGACCCTCACCAGAAAGAAGGACACAGAAGTTGCCAAGAGAGGCCGAGGCAAGAGTGAGGGTGTGCTATTCAGGTCCTCAGAGCAGCAGACACCAAGATAGCATTAGAGGTGCAGATTTATTTGGGAAAACTTCTGTGAAAGAAGGAAGCAGAAGGCAGGAAGGGCCTTCGGACCAGTGTGAGTCTAATGGCAGGAAAGAAGAGCAGGAAGCGGCCCAGACTGTGGGTGGCTCTGAAGAACTCTTGGGTGACCAGCAGGAAGGCCCACGCAAGGCTGCCTCATGGGGGAGCCCGGGGATGGGCAGAAATCGCCTGGCCCCAGTGACCCTAGGAACCCTGCTGAGTTCAGTCCTTGTCTGGGAGCAGCCTGAGTGGGGAGAGTGCTAGAGGGGAGCTCATCCTCAGCCCGGGCTGGATCTGAAGGTGCGGTGGCTGGGAGTTGTCAACTGCCATCGCAACAGATTCTCACGGGAGCAGACGCCACAGGCTCTGGGTCCCTGGGCAGTCTTCCAGTTCCCAGGCCCGACTGCATCCCTACCAAGGCTCCCACGAGGTCCTGCCACTGACCAGACTTCTACAATTCCCATGTTATTGCTTATGGCACCTGGGGCTGTTTTCAGTACCATGCAATCCCAGGAGTTCTAACTGTTCTAACTGCACGAAGAGTTGTGGATGACGATGTCCTTTCAGGTATTGTTTATAAATGTTAACATTAAAAATAACCCACATGTAAGGTTGTAAATCTTGACAGGAGTTCAGGGGACACAGGTGTATGTATGCCTTTGTAAAAATTCATCAAAAGGTACACTTAAGATTGGTGTTTTTTGGACAAGACGTGTGGGTCAGTGGGATACTACTCCTGAGCACCCCCAAGTGCTTGGAGAGAGACTTTGCAAAGTTGGTTAAAACTGATTGTGTGCAGGGAAGCCGGGATGGCTCAGCGGGTTAAGAGCTCGCTTTCAGCCCCAGGGACCGAGGATCAAATCCTGACCCCGGCCTGTGTGGACCCATGTGCTGAACTGGGGAGTGCTTCCCATGCAGGAGGCCCCAGTTCAGTTCTTGTCCCCCTAGTTCAGCCCCTGGCTTGAGGGGGCGTGCCTCCCATGATGGAGGCCCCCAGCCCAGCTCCCGCACTGCGCAGCCCCAGCCCACCTGTGTGGAACAAAACCATGTTGAAAACTGATGATGTGCAACTATGGAGACTGCTCTGGGCCCTCCCCCTTCTCTCTGTCTCTCTCTGTCAAAAACAATAAAATAAATCTTAAAAAAAAAAAGATTGTGTGTTTGCTATGTGTCAGGCGCTGTTCTAAAGTTTGACACGTTTTCTAAGCAGAGGCTTTGGAGGCCATTAACCAGAGCAGCTACTGGAACGTGAGCTGCCGCGTGTCACCGCCTGACACCCCCCAGGCTGGAGCAGGCCCGCGGACACCCCACCCACTCCTGTGTTCCCCACCCAGGGCCCCTCGCTCTCGGCAGAGGAGTGAGAATGGCTGCACCCACTCACACACACAGCCTGGTGCACACACCTCTGCACTTGGGTTCAGAAACCACAGGAAGCCTCCTAGAACTCTGCTATTCTGGGAAACGACCCTGGGGGGCCTTCCCTCCCAGGCTGGAGTGATGACCACTTCTAGTGCAGTGGGGGCTCCGGCTTCCATTCTGACCACCCCCAGCTGACCTCTGACCTCAGAACTACCTCCCACACGGAGTTGCTCCCCTCATCCTGGAAGAGCTTCGGTAGAAGCCCGGGGTCCATGCTCTCTCTGTCTCACTCTCTTCACTGCCTGTTTACACACTGATCTCTCAACACAAGTGTGTTCAAGCATCCAGGGGCTTGAAGGGACCCAGAAGAGCATGAAGGGTAGAGAAGGGTGAGATGAGGAAGTAGAAGCTGAGGTCCACTCTCCTTCACAGCTCCTGAAATCTCACCTTGTTTCATTTCCCTAGATATAGCAGTCCTTCACATGTTAGTCTGAATTAGCCTATCATGATGTTTTCTTTAAGGAAGGGCTCAAAATGATAGCCCTGGGCATCCTGAATGAAATGGTAATGCACTGCACTTGCAAATGTGAGGAAGAAGAGAGACATCTGGGAAAAACCACCTTCTCTAAGACAGGGGAATGCTAAAGGTGCTTTCGACTCAGCCTGCTCACCTATACTTACTCTGTGGGAGCAGGGACCCAGCTCTCATCTATTAGCACCTGCCCCACACTAAAAACAAATCAGCAGCCAGGTGCACTTTACATTTAGCTGTTTTTAATACCCAAAAGCTCTGTACAAAAAAAAAAATCTCAAATGAATCCTCACAACACCCCTGTGAGGTAAGTAGGAAAGTATTATTCTCCCATTTTACACATGGTGAAATTGAAGCAGAGAGGTAAAGTGATCGGCCAGTGGTCCCAGCACAGTTGAAAGTCAGGGCTGACAATGAGCACACAAAGTGTCCCTCCCCAGTTCAGCCTCAGTCTCTGACCCCCTCGCCGAGACCTTGTCTGCAAAGAATTAACACTTTTTAACACATGCAAAAATAATAAAAATGAAAACGACAAATCTGAAAAGGTGAACAGACATACAGTAGTTTTGCAAGAGAATTCAGCCAAGACAGTCAAATATTTTCCACTAGTAGGTCGATGTGAACAACTTCGGCCTCTTCTCCCCCTTTCAAATCTGACCACGGACACATCCACCTGTTTTTTCTGTAATAATGCCTGCACCCAACCAAAGAGGGGCCTCCCTGGCCCCAGCGAGCCAACCCAGGGGACTGCCTCCCCACTGTTGGGCTCCTGGGCTTCAGCACACCCCCGTCCCCCCGAGGAAGAGCTACAGGGCTCAGCTCAACACCGCCGGCTCCTACTGCCGCTTCCAAGCAGCTTTCCCAACATGTGTGCACGGAGCGCAAACTGGAGGCCTCGAACTCAGCAGCGCTTAGCCCCTTCGGCTCCCGCTGGAAGGCAACTCTGGTCCTCAGCGACGGTGGTCTGGAGCCCAGGTGACCGCTCACACCATGCTTAGCCCACTCTCACACCCTCCACTGTTCACTCAGGTCGCCCAGCAGCCCCCGGGGCTCCTGCTGCGGCAGGGGGGCATGGGGCCGTCTTGGGCTGCCGGGGCAGAGAGGAGGGGTGGGGGGCCCCACAGCTGACAGCTCTGGCTCCCTCAGCACCTCCCACCTGGGCTCCCAGGCAGATGGAGCTGGTCTTCTCCACAGGGCTGCACCCACCTCCTGGGAGCTTTCTGCCCAAGAGGGGCTCTCTGACGTTTCCAGCTCCTTGGAGGTCTCCACAGTCCCGCTAGCCCCAGGGAGGGGAGAGGGGAGAGGGGAGAGGAACGAGAGGTAGAGGCCTCCACCAGACCTTCCAGGCCATGTGCTCGTCCTCCTGGAAGTCTCCAGGTTGGAGATGGGGCATGAAAGGCAAGGAAACTGGGTGAAGCTGCCTTGACCCCGAGTGCTGTCCACTCCCCAGGGAAGCAGGGGCCCCAGGGGCAGTACTCAGGCAGCTCAAGTAGAGAAGCCGAGAGGAAGAGCAGCGACAGAACGGAAGAGCGGAAACCAGCCCTGGCTGGTGGCTCTGCACCGGGGGCTGGCCTGTCAGACTGCTCCATGAGGGGACAGGGAGAGGGTGGAAGCGGAAGTGGCAGGGAGCTTTGTCTGGCAACTTGGGATGCGAGCTCCTTGGAGGGCTGACACCAGCCCCGTCTGCAAGGCATCCGCACTGGGCCTTCTTGGAGGCCGTCCAATGCTGGCCATGTACAAGGCATGACTGTGCTAACTGTCCTATAAAAAAAACTTTCAAAAAAGGGTCTCCACGCACCCCCCGTCTCTGAGGGAAGCTGGGTGGGAAGAGCGCCTTGGGGACCCCCAGGCTTCGTGGGGCCCTGCAGCAGGGGGCAGGGCCAGCACATGCTACAGGACGTCCCCGGCCGCGAAGGGCTCCAGGCTGTGGCTTTGCTCCTGCCACCGGCAGCGCAACCTGGAGAACGGCTGCCCCTCCGCGCTCTCGACCTCAGGGAAGCCCAGCTGGTTGAGGATCTCATAGACTCCGGCCTTTGACGCCACCTGGGGAGCACAGCATTCCAGGGGTCACTCAGGTCACCCTGCCCCTCTCATGCCGTCCTTCCCTCACTGGGCTTCAAAGCACACAGGGGGGCCTGGGGCCTAGTACTGCCTCCTAGCAGCTCCGCAGCCTGAACAAGGTTGCATTGTGACTGCCATTAACTGCTCTGAGCTTCAATGTCCTCATCATGGCGATAAGTCTCTAGCTCCCAGGGCCACCACGGAGGGCTACATAAGCACCGAAATCGCTCAGCAGACAGAAAGTAGCCCAAGAGGCCAAGCACACGAGATGCTCCTACAGGAACACTCGGGAGCACAGCTGGGCATTCCAGCTGGGCAGGGCCCGCAGGGAGAGCGCCCTGGCTGTGAGTTCCAGCTGTGGGCCTCCACTCAGGCAGGTTAGCTGGGGCCTCCCCGGACAACCTCCAGGCAGCCCTGCTGCCCAGTGGCCTGGGCTCTGGCACTAGACCCAAACCATCCTGGGGTCTGCAGGGGAGGGTATAGGATCCACTCAGAAACAAGGTCTCCCGGCAACCCTCGCCCCTACCTGCCATTCATCCCCAGGAGAGAGGGGCCCTGAGGCTGGAACCCACATTCTTCTCTCCTTCCTTGACCTCTCCCAACAGCCACCACCCACGTTCAGCTGGGAAGGAGATCAAACTGCTCCCCAGTCTTTCGTTCTCCTGATTTCCACTCTCCAGAACCCAGACAGAAAGATCCTTGGCCCCCCACCTCCACCCAGGGGCTCACACAAGAAGCTGAGCCCAAGAGGGCGGCCCCGGTGTGGCCTTGGTGTGCCCTTGGTGTGCCCCACCCCCTACCAGGTCTCCTTACGCGGCACTCATGCACACGAGGGCCAGGCTCAAAGCTTGTCCGCGGCCCAGCGGCCCCCATTCCTGCCCCGCGCCCTGCAGTGGCCTCTCCATTCCCTCCTGCTCCAGCCCCATCCACACACCTGCCTAAGCCCGTAGCCTTCCTACACCCACTCTGGCTGGGGTGTCTGCTATTCCCCACATGCCTCCCTCCTCCTCATTCATTCATTCAGTCAGTCAGTCAGTCAGTCACTGATCAAACTTACACTGACTGCCTGCCAAGGGGATCCCAGATCAAACAGGACAGCATCTCGCTTAACAAGGGGCCTGTCACTGGGGTCCCCGCAGGCAATGCTCAGGTGGCCTCAGCTTCCTGCCCCTCACCTCCCGCATCCAGGTGCTGAAAGCCCTCTGCCAGGAGTCGGCCTTCTCCAGGTGGAGGTAAGCATTGAAGAGCACCAGGTAGACGTAGCGCTCCAGGTACTGCAGGCTCCGCAGCTGCAGCCGCCGGGCCTCCTGCTCCGATTTGGCTGCCTTCGCCTGCAGGACAGTGCAGGGCAGAGGTCGGTGTGGGGGTTCATCCCCACCCAACACACGTGTGCACATCACACACACATACACACCCTCACACAGCCCACATCACACATGTACATCCTCATACACATCAAACACACCACACACATACCCCACACCACATACACACCACACAGTACACACATACCCCACACCACATACATACCACAGAGATACACACATACCCTACACCACATACATACCACACAGATACACACATACACACACACACCATGTATACACATGCCACATACCCACTCCCACACATACTCACACCCTCCCTCTGTTGCCCTCACCACCAGGGTGGGGACAGGAAGAAGGGTGTCACTCTTGCTGGGGAGTCAGAAACCCACTTCCCACCTGGGACACGTGGACAGGCCATCTGGGCCCCCTCAGCCCCCACCTCCCTCGTTGAGAAATTATAACCACACCCTGTTCTGAGGGGCGACCAGACAAGGACAGACGGCCACAGGAAAGCTGTGCAGGCACCCTCCACCACGCCTAAGCCGTGCAGAGGCCCAGCAAGTGGCAGGCCCCGTTGGCCAGAGACTGGACACAGCTGTCACACCAGAGAGGACCCTGATGCCAACTCCTGTCAGCTCTAGAGGGGACATCTCCCCCCCTAGCCCCCAACCCTCCCAGGACTAGAGGGAAGACTCTTGGGTCCCCCACTCCCAAGCGCCTGGGCCTTCCTCAGGGCAGGGTGGCCATGAGACCTCTCACCAATGGCCTGGGAAGGGTGTGGTGGCAGTGGCCAGCACGGCTAAGCTCTCCAGGCTCTGACTTGTAGATGTAGCTTAGACCCTCACCCCACCTTCGGCCTGGGCTCTGTGGCCTCCAGCTGCTCACAGGGCCTCCCTGCCCAGGAATGGGGAGAAACCCAGTGTGGCCTCTGACCCTGACGGGTCCCTGAGTTTGTTTTGCCTTTTTCTCAAATGGACCAGGACGGGAGGCAGAAGGGTGTGCCTACGGCACTCAGACCCCAGCCCTCTCCCTTTCCAAGGCTGAGGACAGATCACAGAAAGACCACCGGGGCTGAGGATCAGCAAGAGACGTGGCAGCTCAGTCAGGGTAGAGCAGGGACAGCCAGGCAATTCACATGAGACTCTCCGAGGGGTGGGCCTGGGCATTGGGATTGGGGGGAAGTTCCTGGGTGAGTCTCTATAGCCAGGGTTGAGCACTGTGGCCCTAGAAGGTTTCGGGGTAGGAGTGACCTGTTAACAGAAGACTCATGGGAAACAAATGCTCGGGAGGAAGGGGACTTGAGGGGGTCCTCTCAAGGTTCTCCTTAGTGTAAGGATCAGAGGGAGGCCGAGGGCAAGGCCCTGGATAGACAGCGCCAGCTCTCCCCCTGCCGGGCCTCTCTGCCCCGTATCGGACTGTACTCTACCCAGCACAGGTGCGCTGCCCGCCCTGAACAGAACACCATCGCCCAGCTCACACCCATATCCCCAGGCCTCCACCCAGGCCTGCAGCAGCTGCCTCTGCTCCAGGAAGAGGATGTAGCACAGGTGCCAGGAACACCTGTGGGAGGCCCTCCAGGAACCCGAAAGGCGGGCCCCTAGCAGCTGGGCCGCAGCTGCAGGCCTTCCTTCGCAGGCACACAACATCGGCCTCTGGTGGGCCCCGCCCTCTGACCCAGACATGACCACCACTCCCACAAACCGGGAGCTAGAGTGGGCCTGCTTTGGGGGTCTGTGATCCTCCACCTCCCACTTCTGCCACAGATAACTCAGCCTTTGGTACTTCTGCCGTCCTTGCTCCTGGGTGGACAATAACTTACATGCCCAGCCCACCCCCACCATCCAGGAGCTCTGGGGGCTTGGGGATGGTACAAAGGTGGAAGGTAGACAGCGATGGAACCAGGAGGGCCCAGGGGCCCACAGCCAGTGCTCAGATGCCCTTGGAGACAGGAGCTGTGTGCTGGTCCTTGTCCTGGTTCTGCCATTTAAACTCTCAGCCCCACCGCCCTGTTTCAGGAACTGGGGTTGCTCTGAAAGGTAAGCTATAAGGAAGCAACTGGCACCATGAAGAGCCACACAAGTCCATTCATTCATAGACCAGGAGGGAGGGCTCACACACACATTCAGGCCCTGCCCCAGAGATGCTGCTGATGGTGGTGGTTGGCAGTGGGGGTAGGGATGGGGGTAAAAGACAAAGCTGCAAAGCACCCAGACAGGCTGGATCACAAGATCAAGGCAGGGTGGGTTGGGGAAGACATCAAAGAGCTGGTATTTGAGGCAGGTTCGAAAGAAAAGAGGCAGAAAGGGGCCCTGAGAGGGGTAGGAAAGAGGTTAAAGTGTCTCTGAGGTAGGCAGAGGGGGCGGAACTTACAGCAGCAGAGGGGGAGGTGACGGTGGAGGCAACCCAGAGGCCAAGCCCTGACCCTCAGGTTCTTGGAATCCGAGGTGGCAAAGGCCCCGTAGCTGCACAAGAAGATGACTTGTGCAGGTGGGCGACAGGATGCTTATTGTTTTAACCATCAATCAACTAAGTGCTCAAAATACATGCAATTTTGTTTAGAATTAACCCCCTCACCCGAAAAAAAAAAAAAAAGATTTTACCTACACAGAAACTGTGGTCAATACAAACTATGATCAATACCCATCTATGGATGTGTATTTCATGCTTCACTGGGCTGGGCATTCACCACCCCATTCCTTAGGCTGCTTCCTAATCTCCACCAAGGACCTGGAGCCCATTTAAAACCATTTTCTTAGAAAGAAGGAATGGAATTCACCCACAGACCTACCAGCAAGAGCCATTGTAAACTACTTTCAGTGATGAAGAGCTCAGGATAAATGTCCTGAGGGCGTGCAAAGCCCTGGGCCCAGCCACACGGGCCCTGTCCTCTCCGTGTCCCCAATCCTGTGGGGACAGAGCCTGCTGCCCCCAGACACTAGTGAGGACTGGGTCTGAGCAATGTTCAGCGTGGAGAGACTAAGCGATTCCTGCTGGGCCCTACTGGCAAGGCAAGGGGGAATTATCTCTAAATTCAGACCACTGACCGGGTAAAGGTACCGCCTGACACTCCCCGGAAGGTTCCGAGGGCACATCCTGCCCAGCTGAAGTCTGTGATTTGCGACAATGACCCATCTTCCTAGCAAGGTCCTGTTTTCCTTAAAATCACCCATACTGGCACTGTCTGGGGAGGAGGACGGGCCAGCCGCCTCCTTCCGCTAAAACCAGCAGAGCTGCTTTTAAGTGGCCTGGCAGGCCAGGCGGTCATTAGCTGTGGTGCAGTGGGCAAGGCCTCCTCGCCCACTGAGACTGAGCCCTAAAATAGAAGGGGCCTGGGACAGGTGGCCAGGGTTCCGGGCACTTCAGGCCTCGCAAACCTGCTGCCTGCCAGCATCAGTGTGGGCTCAGCACAGCCTGCAGTGGCTCCCTTGAGGCTCTGCTTTTTGCTGGGCCACCAGGGAGGGGCCCACTGAGGCAGGGCTGGTGAGCTGCCCCAGGTGGCCAGGGTCCCCTGCAGGTCCCGTCCCGCCCCAGCTGAGCACATCACATCCAGATCTGATGATTAGATTCTAAGCTGCTCTCTAGCAACCCCCCATGAAGGGAGAGGGACACCCCATTTCACAGATGACGCTCTGCCAGGTTAAGGAGCTGCCCCAGGACACAGGGCTCCAAGCTGAGGCAGACTCCAGCTCCCCAGCTGCCTCGCCCCTTTCGCCACAGCCAGCCACTGCCTGCCTCACTCCTGCCTCCGTTCTTTCTCCCTTCCCCGCTCCTGCCTGAGAGCCCTCCCCTCGGCCAGCCTGGCTGTGTTCAGCGGGTCCCTCCAGGCCCAGGATGAGCCCCCACTCTCCCGAAGCACCGGCTTCTCAGCCTCCTCTGCTCCCCAAACATGACCCACCTGAACAGCGGTAAACCAGGGGACAGATTATACGCAGGAGTGTAGCTCCCTCCTCCCTGGGGTTGGCGCTCAGCAGGTGCCCGGCTGGTCATCGGGCACTGACTCCTAGGTCATCTCATCCTGTCTCACACGTCCACTGTCATCTAGAACTAGATTCTGGACAAGACACTGGCGACTCCCACACGTGGGACTCTAGGCACGAACATGCACTCACCTGATCAGGGCTCCTCAAACGTCCCAAACGCGTCCCAAATGGGCCTGCCCAGCTCTCCCAGACCTGTCCCACCCACAGGTTTGCCCATCTTAGTGGCAACCTCATCTTTCCTGCTGCTCAGGCCCAAACCGGACACCCCTCCTTGATTTCTCCCTGTGTGCGCACACACACAGACACACATGTGCAAGTGTGCACGCACACACACAGACATGCATGTACATGCGCGTGCACACACGCACACACACACGCGCACGAGTCTCCGTTTTTGGTAGCTGTTCACCGGACCCATGGGCTCTATTTTGGGCTGGGTGTAAAACGCCTTGGGAAGAAGCCCTCCCACGTGTCATAGTTTACGTGACAGCTCACAGCCCAGGCCCTGGAGATGCATTACCTACTGGAATGAGGTCTTCAGGGAATGACTCGGCCGACCCAGAGTCTTGGAGAGTCTGAGAGAGACCCTACCTGGGGCTCAGAGCCAGAGCTGTGTCACTTCATATTTTCCTTAGGATAATAAGCTCGGTCCTTGGGACACTAAGCTGGATCTTTTTGACCTCTTGGCAACGTTGCACGAATCCAGGGCGGTGCACGCCGTGGGGGCTGCTGGCTTCCTCGTCAACCCTTCCTTTTTCTGCCACCACAAAACTGTCCCCTGGGCCATGGCCATCACAGGGGAGGGAAAGGAATTCAGGCTGAGGAGCTAGGAGACAGGTTCTGGTCCTGTATCAGGCTGGTCACAGAACTTCATTGAGGGGATGCTGGGATAGCTCAGTGGTGGAGCGCCTGCCTCACAATGCCGAGGTCTGGGGTTCCATTCCCGCCCTGTCCTGTGCAAACCCCATATGCTGAACTGTGGTGCAAGTGGTAACTGCTGGGATGGCTCAGCTGCAAAGGTTCTTGCCTTTGAGGGAGGCCCCCAGTTGGGTTCCCGCCCTGCGTGGCCCCACATCTACTTGTGAGGAATGAAGCCATGTCACAACTAATGATGTCCAACTATGGAGACCGCTCTGGGCCCTCCCCTCTTCAATCTCAGTTTCTCTCTCTCTCTTACCTTCTCCCAAAACAATACAATAAATCTTAAAAAATAATAAAACTTCATTAGTCCTCAGTGTTTTCTTCAGCAAAAGGTTCCCAAACCCACCCTCATCTCTTCACCAACTGCTCTGAGGGCCATAGGAGACAAAGGATAAGTTCTTAGAAAATTCAACAAGTGCTGCTCAAAGTTGAAGCATTCCAGTCTTTACAAAATAAGCCCAATTAAGAACAAAGGACAGTTTACTTCTCTCCATGTGGCTACTTTAACCCCACAGACATTTGGGTGGGGGGAGGGCTTTAAACTCTTTCTGAAGGGACAGACGGGAGACACATTAAACATTTAAATACAGAACCCTAAGGTTCCTGCCACCAGCCAAGGCTAAGGAAAAGTGCCCCTGACATTAATGATTCTAACAGGGCTTCCTCCAGGAGCCCTGACCTTGGTTTCTGTCACAAATGTTTTCCCTTTCCAAGCCCAACAGGAAACGACTAATTCACCCGATGGTGTCCCCACGCAGGCTGCTGGCCATCTTGGATTCTCCTCAGCCAGGGGCCCAGCCTTCTCAGCTCTACCCGACCCTTACAGAGTGGCCTAGTTCAAAGGGTTTTCTCTTTCCTTTTTCCTTTTGAGGCTGCTTTTTCAAATGCCCTGATCACTCTGACCCCTCACTCACATTGGCTGACCAGACCCTGACCCCATCTCACCAATGCTTGAAAGAATGGAGGAGGCATCACTAGGCTGCAGCCCCCGGAGACCGGGCAGCCTGAGGAGCCAAGACTATGACTCCAGAAAAGGTCTGTGCCCATAACATACATTCGGAATGCGTTCCTGTCCTCTCCCCTCTCTCCCCTTCTCTGGCTGGGAAGACGGGGCAAGTATCATGGCTTCTAGGTCTTCCTTTAGACCCCTAATGGGGCCTGAGGCGGGCAGGGGGGTGAAGCTGTGGTGTGGCACAGTGAGGAGGGCCTGATCTGGGAGGCAGGGTCTGGGGTCTCACTCTCCTCCCGACACCCACCTCGGTGTGTTCCTGGGCAAGCCCAGCACCTCCCTTCCTCAGATGCAAAAGCGAGGGAACATGACCGCCTGCCCCTCTTGGGCAGAGTGAGGGCTGAGCTGGACTGTGCACGCGAGAATGTACAGTCAGCACCTTTGGGGCTGGTTCTGAGACGGCTGAGGAACTACTAGGACACATGGGGGCTGGGGGCCTCTAACAACTTACAGCCTCCCCTCGTGAGCCCCTCTGTCTTCTTTCCCAGCCTACCCAGACCGGCGTCAGGTGTGGTCTGGTTCCGTGTCTGCAGGAACGTTGGGGCTCACCGAATCCAACATCCTTCCCCCTAACTTTAGACAGCACCACCCAAACCTCTGACGATGGGCAAATCAAGGGAAAAGCCAGCCCTAGACATCCCTCCTGCTCCATTGCACCTCTCGGAGGCCTCTTCCTGGAAGTACCGGACTTAATGAATGCACAGGGAATGACAGAGTCTGCCTATCACTGTTGTGCAAATCCCTAATGAGATAAGGAATCCAGGGGATGAGCCAGACGGGTGACAAGAGACCACAGGACCTTCCATGCCCCCATGGAGCACACAGCACCACCCGTGACTATCTGGCCAAACATGAAGCTGCATCTGACCACACCTCTGGCTCAAGAAGCACGGGGACCACAATGCACACTGAGTGAAGCCCAGGGGTCCAACGAGCAAGACCCAGACCCAGAAGGCCCGTGAGACACGGCAGTCACTCAGCAAATACACTTCCGGGGAAGAAAGGAGAACTGTTGTAGATTCAACACGACTGTAAGGGCCCTGCCAACCACCTGCGGTTTGGGGATCTTCTCTGGATCCCGAGCCAAATGCAAAAAGACTTTATGAGGCCAGTGAGAACACCTAACGCTGCCCGGGACGACGACGAGAAATTCCTGATGGCTAAGGTATGATAACGGTGTCATGATGATTTTAAAAAGATCCCCCCTCTTCAAGGTACGTACTGAAATACTTACAGAAATAGTATAAGGCACACTGGGACTTGCTTCAAAATAGTCCAGGGGGGCAGGGGACAGTGGGGAAAAGGTGGAGGGGCTTTCAATGAAATAAGACTGGCCTTGATTGGTGGTCCTGAAGCTGGAGGTGGGCGAACAGGGGTTCATTAAATTATTCTCCCTACTTTGAATTTTCCAAAATAATTAAAAAAAAAAAAAAAAGAAGTTCCTACCTTTCAACTCAGTCAATAATATGACTTTTAAGAATCAGCCTTCAGGTGAAGCTGGGATGCCTCAGTGGGTTAAGTGCTTGCTTTGCAGCCCTGGAGCCCGAGAATCAAATCCTGGCCCTGGCCCAGGCCCAGGCGGACCCACATGCTGAACCAGGGTGTGCCCCCAGTTCAGTTCTTGCCAGGGCCTATGCAGGAGGCCCCCGGCCCAGCTTCTGCCCTGTGCAGCCCTGTGCCCATCTGTGGAGTGAAACTATATGGAAAACTAATGTCAACTATGGAGACTGGTCTGGGCCCTCCCTCTTCTCTCTGTCTCTGTGTCTCTCGGCCAAAAAAGCAATAAAAATAAATCTTAAAAAGAATCAGCCTACAGAAAGAATCCACAGATAAAGAACAACATGCACTATGATGGTCCCCGTATCATCCCCCAGCCAAAGGACAGGAGACAATCTGAGGAGCCACATCTATAGTGGCAGCAGGTGACATGGGGCACTCCTGCTCAACTGCATATTAGACCAAGATTAAATTACACTACACAATGTAAATGCTCCGGAGCACACAGGATAAAACACCACGAGCTGACACTAGTTATGAATTTGCCTCTCTTCCTTCTGGAATAGCTCAGTGAGGCTTCATTCACTGGTCCATCCCCAGACCAGGGTGCCCAGCACGTGCTGGCTGAGCACACATTTAAACGTGTGAATGTCTTCCAGGGGAACAAGCAGGACAGCCTGTGCATGCACTGTGATTGCACCCACAAGAGAAAGTGTGTGCAGGTGCACGAACACCGGAAAGGAAAAGGCAAGTGTGGAAGTATCAGCTGGCAGGCGGGAGGCTGGGGGGCTCGGTGGTGGTCTAACAGTGTCTCTATAGCACCCAGTCCTCCTCCCTGCGTGGGATCACACCATGGACATGAGCTTTACCCACAGTCTGAGCCCTCCTTTCCGATTCGCATCAGAGAAATGACCAAACTCTCCCACTCCTCTCTGCCGAGGGCCCTGACAGTTTTATAGCTGGAAAAGCACAAACGTCAAGCTCCAAGAGCTGTTCCCTTAATTGCTTACTATTAAAGTGCAAGTTGAGTGCTGGGCCTGGCAGGGGCCAGAGAGGCCCTGCCAGAAAGGAAAATCTGGGGGCTCTGGGGGGTGCAGGGCAGGCAGGAAGCTGAGGAGCCACATACTGTTGAGGGTTTCAGAATCCCCAAGTTATGGACTCCTGGGAGAAACACTTCAATGGGTAGAATGTGGGCTGGACCCGGAAGGTTCCCAGGCAAGCGGAGCTGAGGTAGGTGATACAGCCGCTCGGGCCTGGGCTCAGGTCTATTTCCATCCAGAGCTCCGGGGCTCCAACCAGGCCATTGGGTGTCACCTGCACACCCAGCACCCGGGCCTGCTCTGAGCAGACAACGTCAGGCTGCACTGGAGATTCCCTGGGGACTTTCGGTCTGAAACCAGAAAGCAGAGGGTTAACAAATAAATAGCCAGGTACCAGGGGTGAGACACAGCTGCCAGCTGCTAGAGGGACCAGTCCACTGGCAGGAAAGGGCAGAGGAAGCAGCTGCCTTCTGGAGCCTCAGCAAGCCCCTACAGCACAACAGGGCAGCAAGGACTGACACCTCGAGTCACAGGCAGCGTGGCCAGGGGAGGGGCTTAGGGCTGGGAGTGGGGATCTGTGCCTCTCAGCCCTGCTTTGCCACCATCTCACGAGAGACCCGGGCAACCCGCTGTCCCGCTCATCCATAAACAGAGAGGTCAGATGTGCCCGCTAAGTCCTTTCAGAACTAAAATGTGAGGGTCTGTACAGGGGTTCGGAAGCTCAGAAGAACATCACAGGACGCTCTGGCCCTATGCTGATCCTGGGAGCCCTCCCACGGGTTGAGCACCCACTGTGCATCAGCCAAGCTGTATGCTTCCAGCCCGGCCAGGAAAGCAGCGTTCGGCCAGCCTGGATGGTGACATAGCATTCATGCAGGATGAGGACAGCCCTGTCAGAACCCAGTTCCCTCCAACTCCCACATCCATGTTCCTCCTGCCAATCAGCCTGGAACAAGCTTAGCCTGCTTCCTGCCCATCTACAAAGGGACTGACGCTGGGCTGTGTTGGCCACAACAGAGTCCATTCGCGGGTCCACGCACACACATGCCGAGTGGGCCGGATGCCCCTTCCGATCTGGAGGCAGCTGGGACAGCTCAGGTCACCCTGTCCTTATATGGAACACAGGCTCTGGGTCCAGCCAGGCCCGGGTGAGTGCAGGGGGACCATGGAGGAGGCATTCTAGTCTGCTTTCTGATTAAAGGAAACAGTGGCCTCATTGCCAAAAAATGCAATTTCCAAATCCAGGTCCATGACCAGTTTCACAGGAATTCAGAAATATAATTTTTTATCATGGACCGTCCTCTAGTCTGAGATAACACTCCCTCTACTCTTCTGGTACTAAAATATCTTTTCTTTTGTGAAATGCCAACCATATTACAATATTTAGATGGTAGGTATGCATTTGTTCCTTCCTTCCTTCCTTCCTTCCTTCCTTCCTTCCTTCCTTCCTTCCTTCCTTCCTTCCTTCTTCCTTTAAAATGGACACATTTAACAAGGTTACACATTGGCAACCCTAGAAAGGTCCTTCTCTTTTTAAACTGGTCTGTGAATCCCAACTGGGCTTGAAGTCTCTTTTAGTTCTTACTTTGTTCTTTAACAGCACTTCTAGGAGTCCATGATTACATGACCTCTGAGATTTGTGTCCTTATAAGAAGAAATACGGGAGAGCCCCTCCCCCGCTCCCTCCCTTCCCCGAGGAAAGGCCACGCAAGGACACAGTGAGAAGGCAGATGTATGTGAGCCAAGACGAGAGTCCTCACTAGAAACCAAATCAGCCAGAACTTTGATCTTGGACTTTCCAGCGTCCAGAACTATGAGAAAATAAATTTCTGTTGTTTAAGCCATGTGGTCTGTGGTATTTTGCTATGGCAGCCCCAGCCAACAAATACGCTTGTGATAAGCTCTCCTCCTGTCTAGCTTCAGTCTCTCCATCTATAACAGTGAGAGGATAACATGCTTTAAGGCCAGTATTACCCTAATACTAACCAAACAAAGACATCATTAAAAAAAAACAAAAAACTTACCAATTAATATCTCTTATGAATCTGATACAAAAATCCTCAACAAATGAAATGCAGAAATATCTACAGATCATTCATCATGACCAAATAGAATTTATCCCCCAAAATGCAAGATTGGTTTAAAAATCCAAAAATCAATTAACATAATATTCTATACCAATAAAGGACAAAGCCCATTTAATCATCTCAAAAGACATAGGTAAAGCTTTTACCAACATTTAATATCTACTCATAAAAACAAAACAAAACACTGAACACATTAAGAACGGAAAGGAACTTCATCAACCTGACAAAGGGCATCTATCAAAAACCCACAGCTAGCGTCACACATAATCATGAAAGACTGAAAGCTTTCCCTCTAAGATCAGGAATAAGACAAAATGTCTGCTCTTGACACTTCTGTTTAGCATTGTACTAGAAGATCTTGCCACGGCAATTAGACAAGAAAATTATATCAATAAAAGACATCCAGGAGTATGCCGGATAGCTCAGCAGGTTGAGCACTTATCTCATAGCCCCAGGGTCCAAGGATCGAATCCTGGCCCTGGCCCATGAGGACCCATATGCTGAACTGGAGTGTGCCCCCAAGTCGGTTCTTGCCAGGGCAAGCCTCCCATGCAAGAGGCCCTCAGCCCCATTCCTGCCCTGTGCAGCCCCCATGCCTACCTGTGGAATGAAACTATGTAGAAAACTAATGACATGCAACTATGGAGATACCCTCTCACTTCTAGCTCTCTTTCTGTCTCTCTCTCTCTCTCTGTCAAAAACAATAAAAATAAATCTTAAAAAAAAAAAGACATCCA
This sequence comes from Craseonycteris thonglongyai, assembly GCA_004027555.1. Classification (NCBI taxonomy): domain Eukaryota; kingdom Metazoa; phylum Chordata; class Mammalia; order Chiroptera; family Craseonycteridae; genus Craseonycteris; species Craseonycteris thonglongyai. The sequence goes on from PVKE010004676.1 coordinate 49,647, forward strand.
GGTTAGAAAGGAGGAAGTAAAACTATATTTGTAGATGACACGATCTTGCATGTAGAAAAGTCTAAGGAATTTACTAAAACAAGTTTAGCAAGGTTGCAAGACAGAAGATCAATATATAAACACCAATTGTTTTTCTATATAGTAGCAATGAACAAGCTAAAAAGTAAAATCAATTCCATTTATAATAGCATACATATAATAAAGTAGGAGTTAATTTAATAAAGGTAATGTAAAAACTTACACTTTGGAAACCACAAAATATCATGTAAGGAACTAAAGAACACCTAAATAAATGGGAAGACACATGATGTTCATCGAGCAGACAAGTGACTATTGCCAAGGCTATACTCCCCCGATTTCTTTACACACTCAGCGCAATCCTTGTAATGTCTCAGCTGGCTTCTCTGCAGAAGCTGACACGTGTGGTGACCAAAAGCCTCAGCATTCATTATCCAGGAGCCTGCTAGACACCCACAGCTACAGAATCAAAAACCCAGCGACGTGCACATTAACAAGCCTCCAGGAGACCCTGAAGCTCACTAAAGTAGGGGATCGCTGCTTAGAGGGTGTGCTTCTCCACCTGACTGTACAGTGGAATCACCTACAGAACTTTGAAAAGACCCATCCCTGGCCCCCCAACAGACCAACTAATTCAAGACTCTCTGGGGATGCTCAGGCATGAGCGTGTTTTAAAGCTCCCAGGTGAAGCTGTTGTGCAGGCAGGGTGAGAAGGACTGGCTGGCGTAGTGTGTCTCAGGCCCCTCTGCTCTTCAGCCCCCTTGAGTTTGGCTTATGCACAGCTCGCTGGGGCCACCTGGTGGCCCTGCTGGGGAATAACTCTACATCTTGCTGCAGCCCCACCACCACCTCAGGAATCCTCACTCTCCCACTGCACAGGTGAGACCATCCTGGCCTTTGGAAAGAGGCAGCTGGTGGTCCTGGGTTTGTGAGGGAGTAGAAGCCCTTCACTGGCTCTGCTTTCTCCCTCCTCATTAAAACCCTCCACACCCAAAGGCAGCCAGAGCAACCAGAGCTATACATAGCCCTAACCACACCACACTTCCCTCCCCACTGCCAATAGAGCACAGCCAACCTACCCATCCAACCTCATCTCTGACAGCTCCCAACACAGCTGTGTTTGTGGGCAGCAAGTACCTTCACTGCCTCTCACTCACTTCACACTTCAGCCTTCCGGCCCTTCCCTCTGCAGTCCTTATGCCTCAAGTGCCTTCCTGGGCTCTCATAGGGGATTGTTCAAGGTCAGCTCTGTGGGACCTCTCCTCTCTCCCCATGGCTGATGCCCTCTCAGTGCTCCCACCCTCTCTGTGCCTGGGGACACCCACCCAAGGCTGCGGAGCTCAGAGGAGGGGCTTGTGGAGGGGCTGGGGTGAGATGCCCGGCATGCCTGCAGGCAGGAGAGGGGAGGGGGGTGTGAGGAGGACAGCGTGTGGCTAGTGGGGGTTGGAGGGGAGGCGATGATGCTTCAAAGCAGGGCTAGGCATCCCTTTTCAACTACGTGGGCCTCCAGCTACAAAGAGTACTGGAAACCTCAGTTCTCGGCCCTCTCAGGAGCCTCTGAAGCAGGAGCTGTCTCGTAGTTCACTGCTGCCACCTGGTGGCAGCATACGAGACCACTGTCAGTGGGACCCAAAAGACACTCAAAAGGGGATACCATCTAGCTGCCCGCCCTGGGGAAAACTAGTCCATTGCGCAAAATTTAACAAAGTCCGTTTTCCGAAACTCCTTAACTGCCTTCCCCACCCCACTTCTGATAGCCCTTCCAACTGACCTCTGACCTTGGGCATCGCCTGACCTCAGGTGCCCTGCCTCCAGCCAAGCACCCACCCTGTGCACCCATCATGGTCCCATCCATGAACTTGGGCAAAGGTGAGCCTGGACCAGCCACATCACCGAGGTGCGCCCAGGTGCAGGGTGAGCGAGGGGCTGGCTTGGAGCAGCCCCCTTCTCTCAGGGGCCACAGGCAGACGCTGTCTCTGGGAATTGCTAGCAAGCAACAGAAAACACAAGGTGGGTACCCATGGGGGTACTCACAGCCTTGATGTCCCCCAGCTCCCCCAAACAGCTGCTCTTCCCACTCCAGCACCCTCCTCTGTCCCAGCAGCCAACCCAATTCACCAGGCCAGAGAAGAACGAAGTTAGGCAGGTCAGCGTGCCCACACAGGGCCCAGAGGCCACATGGTCCAAAGCCTAGGGCTGCCTGGCAGGCACGTGACTGGGCCAGGAGGGTCATGTGACTGGCCAGGAAGGCCACGTGTCACTGAGCGCTGCAGACTATGGCCAACTGGGTCCCACATTTTTTCTAGGCTGAAAATCTGGAGTTTATATACAATCTGGACTTTTGTGCAAGCCTTCTGATTTTTATAATTTAACGCCCAGTCCCTCAGCAGCATCACCATTAAACCACGAAACTGCTGCCATCCCGATAATGACACAGCCGCTCTCAGAACGGCAGTGGCCCCCTGCCTAGGGCCCCCATGGCAGCAACTGGAGGGTTAATACCTGGCACCACAGGGAACTAGGCCAGGGTTTCATTCCAACTGGCCACATCCTTGATGGGTCCCTGGGGCCAAAGCAGCTGTCAAATTCTCTGAATGTCACCCCAGCACACAGCCTACCTCACACTCCAGAATCAAGCCAGGGGGAGGTGGGGCTGGGCGTGTTTCCGTTTCAGGGATCACCTCCACCTCCAGAAGGTAGAGAGGTGACTGAGCCCCAGGGGGTCTCACGGGACCCCTAGCCACCTCACAGCCCCCGCAGCCCCACCCTGAGCTGTGCACCCGGGTCAGGGGCGGGGCTCACCTGGCGGCAGGTGCAGATGATGATTTCCCGCAGGTGGTAGTGCATGGGCGTCATGGTCTCACTGACGGTGTCCAGTGCTGCATCTACCTCCTTCTTCACGCGGTGCCCATCAGGTAGCAGATGCACCACCTTCATCACCACCTGGGGCCAGAGGAGAGGGGCTGAGCAGAGAGAAAGGCAAAGCAGGCAGGTGGGGGAGCCTCCTGCCCCAGCAACAGGCTCACCCCACAACCAAGGGCCACCCTGGCCTCAAGGCCCAGGCCTGGACCACAGAGCCCTGCCTGCCCTCCGTTCTCAGACCAGGGTGGGGAAGGCGGGTCCTGGACATCCTAAGGTGTTCATTTATTTTAAGCAGTAGAAACCTTGCTTCAAACAAAGCCTTATTGAGAACTCGGATCTAAAACAGTGGGGTGAGGCGGGGTGTATGAGGAACTTATGTGGGGGCCCTGTTGGCTCTGCTTTCAGTCCATGGCAGCCCTCAGACACTTCGGGACACCTGGCTATGGGGGATGCAGTGTGGACACCACTTATCTAATATCAACCCCCCCCTTGACTTCTGGGGGAACGGAGGACTATGAAGGTCACTGCAGGGCAGGGCTCTTCCCGGCCGGTGGTCCCTCCCAACTGCTCCCCTATGGATCCCGCCTGTGAATCCCTGCACCCCCATAGCTAGCACCGACCCAGGCCCCCATCACTGCTCATCTGCACCACAGCAGCCCCGCCTCCTCCCTGGGAGCCGGAGCGGGCTTACGACGATATAAATGTGAGCCAGTCCCATTGTAGACGCCTCGGTGTCAACCGTGTCATGCTCCCCTGCACTCAGCATAAAACTGAGAGCTGCCCAGGTCTGAGCCGCCTGCCGCCTGCCTTCCTCACAACCCTCCCCATAGCACAACTCCTTCCTGGGGCCCCTCAGTGCACCCACCACCACCCTGCAAGGTCCTTCCCGAGCCCCAAGGTCAAGGGCACCTGCTCATCCATCCATGAGCCCCTCACCGGACAAGAAGCTCCCTGACCCCTGAGAGCAAGGCCTTTCTACCTAACTGCCCCTTGGGCGTCTGCTAAGTGAACAAGAGGACAGAAACCTGACCCGACCCTTCTCTCCATCTGGCCCCCATCTGCACGCATGGCCTCTCGTCCCCACCGCCATGACTCGGACAACAGCAGGGCCTTCACCGAGAGGGGGCTCTCCCCAACTCCGGCCTTTCTCAGGAAGGACCGGCCCAGGGCTGGCACACCAGCAGGGGTGGAGTTCCAGCCGAGTGGGAGCCTGGGAGAACTCAGCTAATGCGGCTCAGGCATCGGGACACCTGGCTCCAGGCTCTGTGTCAGGTCCCCAAAAAGGCACAAGGTCAGGAACTGTGTCCCACGGGGACCTCCCCAGGCACAAAGCTGCAGCTTTTACAAACTTCATGAACTGAATTCCGGGCCTCTCCCCTAAATTGTTCCTCCCCATGAATTCTTCAGTTCCTTAGCTGTCACAACCACCAGCCAGAAACCCGGAGGTCACCCTGGTCCCCTTTTAGCCAGTAGTCCCCAAGACCTACCAATGGGAACTGGACTTCTGCTCTGCAGGCAGCCCCCTCCTCACTCAGGTCCCGCTCTCCTCTCCACTCCCTCCTCCACACAACGGGCCCCCAGAACAACCACAACCTCCTCTGCCTCCCTGCTGGCCTCAGGGTTTAGGTCTAAACGTACCACCTGCGGGAAATCATCATCTGCACCTGCCGCCAGGTGAGCCCCGCCCCTGACCCGGGTGCACAGCCCAGGGTGGGGCTGAAGGGGCTGTGAGGTGGCTAGGGGTCCCGTGAGAACCCCTGGGGCTCAGTCACCTCTCTACCTTGTGGCTCTCCAGAGTCCTCACAACCTAGGTCCCCCCCACAACCCCACTTCCTTTCCTTCTGACCAATCACAGCCTTAAACAGCTGCTGCCCTTTCCAGACTCCCATCTTTGCACACTTGACCTCCACACTTCTTCTCACCCAGCAGATCCACTCATCTTTCTAAAACGCACTCAACATCACCTCCTCCATGAAGCCCTCCTGGGCTCCCCCAGCTGCACCCCGGGCCCTCAGAACCTATGTCTATTCCAGCACTCATCACACTCTCTCTATTGAATACCCCTGCACTCCCATGGGAGCTGGTCTAGACCACAGAATGTCTTGGGGTGGGTGGGAACAGGGGTACAGGGGCACCTTCAGGTCAAGAATGTAACTTTGGAACACAAGCTCTGAGGTCCTCTACCTGGCTTGTACCCCAGCCTCATCGCCTCACCAAGGTGGCTCTAGGGTGATGACTTACTAGCTCCCTGTGCCTCAGTTTTCTCATCTGTCAATTGGGTGTAGCAAGGGCACCTGACATGAAGACTAAGAACTCGACATGCGAATAAACCCTTGTATATATGATCAAATGATTTTTGACAAGGAAGCAAGACAAGTCCACGAGGGAAAGCACATTCTTTTCAACAAGTGGTGCTGGGAAAACTGGATGTCCACATGCAAAAAAATGAACTTGGACCCTTACCTAACACTATATACAAAAATTAACTCAAAACGGATAAAAGACCTAAATGTATAAGTAAGAGCTAAAACCATAAAACTCTTAGAAGAAAATAGAGGGAAACCTTCAATGACTCAACAATGATTTCTTAGATACGGCACCATAAGCAAAGGCAACAAAAGATAGACAAATTGAACATTAAAATTTAAAACTTCTGTATTAAGGGACACTATCAATAGTGTAAAATGGCCACCCACAGAATGGAAGAAAATATTAGTAAATCACATATCTGATAAGGAATTGAGATCCAGAACATATAAAGAATTCCTACAACTTAACAACAAACGGCCCAAATAAAAAATGGGCAAAGAACCTGATGGATTTTTCTCCAAGATATAAAAATGGCCACATAGCACATGAGAAGTTACTTAACATCATTGATCATCAGGGAAATGCAAATCAAAACCACAATGAGATACCCTTTCATAACCACTAGGATGGCTAGTATTGAATAAACAAACAAACAAACAGAAAAGAAAGTTACAAGAGTTGACAAGGATACAAAGAAACTGAAATTCTGTGTTTTGCTGGTAGAAATGTACAATGGAGCAGCTACTATGGAAAATAAGATAGCAGTTCCTCAAAAATTAAACATAGAATTACCATATGATTTAGCAATTTCACTTATGGAATTGAAAGCAAAGACTAAAACAAATACTTGTATAGCCATATTCATAGCAGCATTATTCACAGCAGCCAAAAGGTGAAAATAACCCAAGTGCCCATCAGTAAATGAATGAAAAAACAAAATGTGGTATAGCCATACAATGGAATATTATTCAGCCTTAAAAAGGAATGAAATTCTAATGCATGCTCAACATGGATTAACCTTGAAGACATTATTCTAAGTGAAATATGCCAGACACAAAAGGACAAATATTTATTATAGAGACAGGAAATAGAACAGTAGTTACCAGGAACTGGGGGGAGGGTGAAATGGGAAGTTATTATTTAACGGGTATAGTTAATGTGGGATGATGAAAAAGTTCTGGAGATGGATAGTAGTGATGATGGTTGTACAACAATGAGAATGCACTTAATGACATAAAACTATAAACTTAAAAATGATTCAAATGGTAAATTTTGTTATGTATATTTTACTACAATAAAAAGAAAACAATCAGGGATGCCAGGATAGCTCATCAGGTTGAGCACTTGCCTTGCAACCACAAGGCCTGGGGATCGAATCCCAGCCCCAGTCCATGCGAACCCATATGCTGAACTGCGGGCACAACTGGTGACCATCAGATGGCAGTGAAGGTTCTTGCTTCCCATGCGGGAGGCCCTCAATTTGGTTCCCACCCCACACAGCCCTGCATCTACCTGTGTGGAATGAAACCATGTCGCAACTAATGATGCACAACTTTGGAGACTGCTCTGGGCCCTACCCCCTTCTCTCTCTCTCTGTCTTTCTCTCTCTCTCACCCTCTCTCAAACAATAAAAATAAATGAATCTTAAAAAACAAACAAACAAAAACAATAGTCAGCAAGTCAGTCAGGAGAAAAAGAGAACAGCATATGCAAAGACTGGAAGCTGAATGAGCTTGGCGAGTTTGAGCACCTGCACGAAAGCCAGGGTAGCAGGATAGCAGGAAGGGACAAATGGTGAGACTACAACACCCACACCAGGCAGCCACATGCCAACTCTGAGCTCCACATTCCCCACCTGTAAGAGGAAGACATCGCCGCCTACTTGCAAGGTGTCTGGGAAGACAACGTGTGGCAGGTGCACAACACATGGGTGACTAAATTGGAAATGTAAGTGGCTGTCCATCTAGTGCCCTGGACTGAAATGGGAGTGGGGTGGGGCAGGCCAGGGTCCTGCACCAAAATCACCAACCACAGCAGGGCTCCAGGCGCCAATGAGGGGGTTGTCAATGCTACTTACATGGTGGCCAGTGGCCTCCCCCAGGGCACGCAGTAGCCTAGCAGCGGGGCTAGGCAGGGTGAGGAGGGTCCGGGCCCCCATCTCCAGTGGTCATCTGCCAGTGCCACAGCACCAGGCTGCCCCGTCCCTTGTGAAATGGGTACACAGAAGCCCTGATAGGGCGAGGCAGAGGAAGGCAGCAGCATCGAGAAGAGGTTTGAAGATCCCCCACATCTGCCAGCTAGACTGATCCTCTCGCCTCGCCAGGTGTCCCCTGGAGACCCCAAGGGGCATGCTCACCTCAAACTCCCCCATGGTGAACTTGGCATCAGGCACGCTCACACGCTCGTCCTCGGCCACCTCGGGGAAGCCCTGTGGGAGACAGCTGCTGGGATGGGGGGCCTGCCACCCAAGCTGCACCTCTCCCTCGTGCCAGGGGGTCAGCCAGCCCCGCCTGTCCTCTGCCCCCCACACCCTGCTGGCATAGCCAGCGTTCCCAGGGACCGAGTGCCCACCTGCCTGGGCAGACCCCATCCTCACAGGAGAAGCCTCACATACTCGGATATGCCAGAAGGCGAGCACAGCCACCACCATGGCGGTCGTGGTCCGGCCCTGGCCGCTCAGGCAGCTGAACACAAAGCCGGTGCCCGCATCCTTGGCCAGGGCTGCCCGCAGGACCTGGAGCAGTCGGTCAAAATCCTGCATGGGGAGACCAAGGGCTGTCAGTGGGTGCTCCTGGCTGCACAGATTCCAGAGGTGGCCCCCCCCCCCCCCCAAAAGGGAGTGCTTGTCCCGTTCCAGGCTCTGTGACAGGCACACAACCTGTTTACACACACTCAACTCACTGTAGTATACACAAGATCACGTCCGTGTAAACAACCCCACCCCCATATCCAGCACGACCTCCACCCTGCGAGTGGGACTGGACATTTGTGCAGAAGCACACACACGCCTGGGGTTCCCACCAGGCAGAACAGGCACATGTGTGCTCACTGCCACGTGCTGGGCCCCCAGGATATGCATGGAGCCCCTGCTCTACTGCCCACCTCTGGACCCAAGCCAGGTCCCAGCCTGGTGCAGTCACAACCTCAGATCAGTGCGGCCACCAGGGCGCGACAAACTACAGGCACCCAGACCCAGAGAAAAGTGAGGCAGGAAATCCAACCCGCATCACCACCACACATTACAGGCCCTGCACGAACCCTGCACAGACCCACGCAGACACATCACCCAAACAACAGATGTCTCACCCAGGCACACAGCAACCCACACACAATGCACGCCAGGCACGCACACCACGCAGATGTATCTGCATACCTTAAAGATGCACACAGCACAGACCTCCAGACACATGGCACAAACCTACAGATACCATAACACACAAACACCTTCAGTCACACACAGCATCCCACAACACCCTCCCCCACAAACCCCACACACATACCATACCACACAACTCCCCAAAAGACATACTCTCCACACTTGTTCGCAGTAAAGACAACATATGCATCATAGATGTCATAAAAATACACACACCACACACATACACTCCACAATGACACCCACCCCCACTCCAAACAGTACCCCCCCAGACACACATATAGCACAAACATCGTGGTCATGCTCACCTCCCTGTATATACAGCACATAATACATACACACGCACACATACATGCACACCCCATGCACATGTGCACACACCAAGTTTGGAAGGAATGGAAATAAACCACCAAATCTGAACCCTGCAGAAGCAGCTCCCAGGGCCTTGGCAGAGCTGTTCCCATAGCCAAGGCCCCAGGCCAGAGGGGAGGCAGGAGGGTCTTCTCTCCCTCCCCGAGGCCTCGCCTACCTGGCCCCCTCACCTCCTCACGGGGGGCACAGAAGTCTGGCATGGGCACGCGGTGGTAGGCAAGACCAGGGCAGGCCCCGCGGTACTGGCTGAAGACCTCCTGCATGGTGAGGCACACCTGGAACCTGTGGGTCTGTGGGCCTTCCACTCCCAGGGGAGGCATGCTCAGGTGCACCTTCAGCTGGGTCTCCAGGTTCTAGGGGAGGGTAGGAGAGAGCACACAGGCCAGAGGCCTCTAGGCCAGCCCTGAAAGACCAGACTAGTCCTGGCTTCCGGGCCCACGTCTGCCCTGTCCTGAGCCTCAGGGGTCAGAACCAGAGCCGGAGCCAGGCAGGTCGCTCTAGCAGGAGTCCTGACCCAGCCCCTCCCTGAGACCCTTCCTCCACGGCCTCCATCTGTAGACCAGGAGCAGGGGACCTTCTGAAGAGCCTCCCAGGTGCAGGTGCCTCACCTCCAGTTGGTCAGCCACCATGGGGGGCCCCGGCTGCCGCAGGCTGTGGCTGCGCCCATCGCACTCCAGCACGGCCTCCTCTCTCAGGTTGATCCAAACCACCTGCCGCAGCTTCCTCTTAGCATCAGTCAGGTAGGCCAGAATCCTCCCCAGGGCCTGAGGGAGGGGCGGGGGACAGGAGCCAGGTCAGCCAAAAGGCTCCACCCTCCCCTCCCCCGCCCCACAATGCACCCACGTCACCTTGGCACTGGGCTGGGCTGTGCCATAGATGGGCATTCGGGACACCCGCCGGAAGTTGGCCACATCCATCTCTCTAACGGTGCTGAGTGCATCCAGGGAGGTGAGATCGTCCGCCCCCTGTGGGGAGAGCAGCAAGCCTGGGCCCCACGGCAGCCACCCGAGGGGACCACGGAAGGGCAGCGCCAGCACGTCCCGGTTTACAAAGCCCCGCTGCGCACTCCGAGCTTCATCACAGCCCCGGCATGGAGAAGAGCGCAGCGCCCACTCCCCAGATGAGGACTGAGGCTCCAAGATGAGAAGCTGGTGGCAAAGGCCCACCAGTTCCCCAGCCTCCCTGCCCAGACTACTTGGGTGTGAGACAGGAGAGGACGCTAGAGCAGTGGCCAAAGCCGCCCCTGCTTCTGGAAGCCTAAGAATGACTCCATTACACTCACAAGACGATGCCTCCACCGCACAGGCTGTCACCCCGGTGCCTCCCGGGGCAATGCTTCACCCACCCCCACAGGAATCAAGGCCAGCCCCACACGGTGCCACCTCCCCAGACAGCCAGCCACACTCACCAGGCAGCCCTTGGTGATGAGGTCCCCAGGGGCCACAGGCCCCGCTGAGCTCAGTGTCACAGGCAGGCGGTACAGCTCAGGGTGGGCGCACAGCCAGCGGCTGAAACTGAGGGCAAAGGCCAGCGGGTACTGGAGAGAGATGGGTCAGGGGCACAGGGTCACCCCGAACTCTCCCTGCCTGCCCTGTGGCTGGGGAGCCCCGAGACATCCATGATGGCCCAGGACAGGGATGACGACGCAGGGCGCTGAGACCAGAACGTCTGAAGCACGATCCTTCTGGGCCCTCATGCCCTGGCTAAAGTACAGAGACTGGAGCCCAGAGGAGAGAGAGGTGGGGTCTCCCTTTGCCAGAACTGCTCAGGGACCACCCCTCTATCTGAGTCTCTCTTTACCTCCCCTACACCCACCTTCCTCTAGAACCAACACACATGTCCCCAGCTCCACGGGGACCCCCAAAGACCCAACGCCTGGCACTGCTGGGGAGCCTGAGGGGGTCCCAGGAGAAGAGATGCGGGTCCCCTCATCCCCCAGCCCCACCTGCTCGTGGAGATAGTAGTTAAACACAATCAGGTAGAAGTATCGCTCCAGGCTTTGTAGCGCCCTCTGCCGGACACCGTGGTAGCTGCTGCTTCCCTAAGAGGAGAGCACAGGGAAGGACGGAGGGTGTGGAGGTAGACAGGGCTGCTCTGGCCACCCAGTCCCCACCCCAGGAGGGCAGAGTTAAGCCTCAGAAAGCCCCAGAAGACAGCCTGCTCCTCCCTTAATAACACTGTTCTGGCTGGAAGTTCTCCCAAGCATCTAACTAACCCTTCCCCATTTGCGGCAAGGACAGCTAGGGTGACCACAGCAGGCACCACAGTTCTCGGTGCAGGGACGGCCTTCCAAAGGACCATAATCATTACCCCCACTTTACAGAGGGGAAACTGAGGTTCAGGGTAACAACGTGACTTGCTCAGTCACATAGCTGACGGCAAACAGAGCTGGGTCCCCAAACAACTGTCCTAACCCCAGCCCAGCACCCGAGGAGGGGCTTGTCAGAGAAGGGATTAGTCCCTAGAGTCCCTCCTTCAGCCCTCAGATATCAGAGTTCTCCGCTGGGTCAGTACTAGAGGGCAAGGCCAGCCCGGATAGGCCCGCAAGAAGGTCACGCCCTTCGATGAAGTTTAATTCCATCTTTGGGAATCTGGGCCAGCACATTTTTATTTCTATAATAGGCCAAACAGTAAGTATCCTAGGTTTGCAGGCGACAGGGTCTGTTTCTACTTCAGCTCTCCGACTGCCATGTAAGAGAGCCACAGACAGCACATAAATGAATGCACAAGACAGTGTCTCAAGAGTCTGGCTGACGAAACCAGGCGGCGGGCTGCATTGGCCCGGGGTGTGGGGAGCCAGCCCCAGATGCAGACTGAGGAAAGGAAGTCTGCATGCTCAAAAGCCACATTTTCACGAAGCTGCTCGGCATCAAAGTGGTCACAGTGACGAGAAACTGAAAGTGACCCCATTGTCCAACAAGAAAGGGCCTGTTCAGTAAATCATGGCAGGTGACATGCCAGGAACACCTGCTCTGCGTGAGGCCCCCTCCTAAGTGCTTGGTGGAACTTCTACTCCTCACAACACAGGACTGTTATCGTTAGTGGGCCCCTTTTGGAAGTGAAGAAATGAGGCCCAGAGCCGTTGAGCAGGCCGCCCCCGTCCATACACCTGGGGGTGGCAGAGCCAGGACCGGGACACAGGCAGGCAGGACAGAGCCCACGCTCTCAGCCTGTTATCAGGCCAATGGTGGCGAGTCACACAACCAGGAAAGCTCTCAGGGACGACAATCAGGAATGGACAGAACAAAATACCACAAATTTTCCCGTGTGTAAGACAATACTTTTGTCTAAAATTGTTAGATCAAACACTGGGGATCGTCTTATGCACAGGAGTAACCCATGTATTGATTTCTTAATGTTGGGTTAGAAAAGTAGGGGTCGTTTTATACATGGGCGTCTTATACACGGAAAACTATGGTAAGTAAGATGCAAGCTGCCTGCTGGAGCAACCTACACAGGAACATCATCAACACAAAAATGAGGGAAGCCAGCTCCAAATGCCCACAGCCACTGTGCCAGGATTGTGGGTGAGCTCTTTTTCTTCTCTAATCTCTCAATTCTCCATACATGATATTGCTTTTAGATGTCTTCTAAAGAGTTAAAGAAGAAAAACACTCTGTAGGCTTTAGTCTTTCCATGCACTGTGTGCAAATACTGTCAAGCTGATCTCCTCCCCCTCCAGCATGGGGACAGGCCCTGAGACAGCCCAGAGCCCATCACCCTCCCAGAAGCAGCGGGCTGGACCAAGCCCCAGCCTTCACAGCAAAACACTGAGGGTTCCATTTGCAAGGGGAGCCACGAGCAGTCTGGGAAGCATCCAGATCCAGAGGCCGCCAGCACCCTGCCAGCAGCCCCTTCCTCCATCCTGTTTATTATGCAGCAAAGGGACCTGGCAGGGAAAGTAAACTTCCCCTCTTCCTCCTCCGTCCTTCCTGCAGGCCCAGCACCCCAACTCCCCTTCCTCTGAAAGCCACTCTTCTTGTGGGAGAAGAAGCCACCAGGAAAAGTCCATCAGAAAGAAGCCGGTCAAAGGGCCAACAAAGGAGGCTGCAGGGTGCATGCAGTAGAAGCTCCCCCCACCTCACCTGGGCTGTGCTCTCCGGCCGGAGGCCTTCCAGCTGCCTCTGGTTTTCCAAGACCACTTCCCTCAGGTCCTGTAGCTCAGCACAGGCGGTGACGGCGCTATCCACCTGTTGCCAGGGGCCAGGGCAGGGACAAGGGAACAGCAGCAGGAAAAGAGCAGAGCCAAGGAAAGATATGATGTGGGGAGGAGAGAGGAGAGAGAGATAGAGACAGAGAGAGAGAGAGAAAATGATTGGCCAGGAGATTCTACTGGTAAGGGGAGGGAATACTCCCTGCATGGCCCCTGCCCAGCTCCCTGCATGGCCCCTGCCCCAGCTCCCTGCATGGCCCCTGCCCAGCTCCCTGCATGGCCCCTGCCCCAGCTCCCTGCATGGCCCCTGCCCCAGCTCCCTGCATGGCCCCTGCCCAGCTCCCTGCATGGCCCCTGCCCAGCTCCCTGCATGGCCCCTGCCCCAGCTCCCTGCATGGCCCCTGCCCAGCTCCCTGCCC
>PVKE010004677.1:0-29894 GCA_004027555.1 Craseonycteris thonglongyai
GGCCAGGGTCGCAGGCCGTTACCGTTGCAGGTAGTGCACGACGAACATGGCGAGGAGGACGCGGTTGGGCCAGCGGTGGAGGCGCTCGGCAGCCGTGGCGATGCACACGAGCAGCGGCACCACCAGCGAGGGCAGCTCCTGCACCGCCCAGGCCACGGGCGCCGGCAGCTGCCAGGCGGATCGCGGCGACGCGTAGCGCCCGTAGGGCGAGCCCACGAGCGTGAGCAGCCCGAAGAGCGCGCAGCCCAGGGCGCCCTGCAGGTAGGCGAGCGCGTGCAGCAGGCGCAGCTCCGGCAGCTCCATCGCGGAGGGCGGCAGGCGCGCTCCATGGCCCGGGCGCCGCGGCCGGCCACATATAGGGCGGCGGCGAGGGGGCGGGAGGCGCGGTTACCGGCGGCAGGCGCGGGCCGCCGACGTCCGGGGTGCGACCCGCGCTCCGGCCGCACTTTGCAGGCGGCGGGTGCGCCGCTTCGGCGAGTCGGGCCAGTCACCTGCATGCGCGCCCGGGGCTGGGGGCGGGGCCGGGGCGGGGCCACAGGCCACGCCCACGGAGAAGCCCCGCCCTTAGAGCCGCACCGCCTTCGGAGCTCTGCGCACGCGCGACCCCGGGCTGTCCGTTTCGTTGCCTGAGGCCGCGTGGGACATCGGAGGGCTGGGCGAGGAGACGCTTGGGGGGCTGCTCTCTGGAGCCACTTGACCATTCAGGCTGTCAGCGGAACCCCTCGATCGTTGTTTTCCGGGAGTTTGGGTCGCAGCGTCTCCAAAACGCTTACTTCTTGACAGGCCCCGCAGGCCCGGGCTAGACGCACGCGCGGGGTCCTGTGGGGCCTCGAGCTTCAACACGGAAGTGCGCGCGGCCGGCCGTGGCGGGCTGGTGTGTGCGGGCCGCGTGGACCATGGGGCGGCGGGCGCGGAGCCGGCGGCTCCAGCGGCAGCAACAGCAGCAGCGGCCCGAGGGCACGGAGGATGGCGCCGAGGGTGACGGGAAACGCCATGAGGCGGTAGGAGCCGGGGCGAAGGCGGGTCGGGGCCCCTCGTGGGCCTCCCGACCCCGAGGACCGAGCGGGCGGCGAGGGGCAGCTCCTGGGACCGCGGGTAAGATGCTCCTTTTCGTTCCTCAGGGCTGGGAAGGCGGGTACCCCGAGATCGTGAAGGAGAACAAGCTCTTCGAACACTATTACCAGGAACTCAAGATCGTCCCCGAGGGCGAGTGGGACCAGTTCATGGAGGCGCTCAGGGAGCCCCTCCCGGCCACCTTGAGAATTACTGGTTACAAAAGGTAGGGGGGTCGTGCCTTTATGTCCTAAAGAAGTTGGGGTTAGGATGCCCTAGGTTGCATTTTTTTAAAGGAGGGCGTTTTCCCCCAAGCGATGTGCCGTGCTCTAGAGAACGCTGGCGTGCCAGCGGTGTGGATCCTGGAAGTATCCAGGAGGGAGCACAAGGTTCAGTGGCATCGGTCAGGGAGGCAGGGCGAGAAAGGAGGCTGGAGTACGAATTGAAAATGCAATCCGAGAAAGAGTGAGCCCTGGGGATTCCCGAACTGAGCATGCCTACCCTTTGGAACACATGACAATTTGGGACATGGAGTTTTTGTAAGGCTTCTAGTCCTTTTTTTTTTTTTCTTTATTGTTAAATTTATCGGTTGATAACAATTACATTGTTTCCAGGTGTGCAACTCTGCATGACGTTTTCTGTACATTGCATCACGTGCTCACCGCCCAGAACCAGGCCTTTCCATCACCATATATTTGATGCCCCCCTCCCTAGCCCTTTGTTTTTAATATTTATTTATTTATATATTTATTTTTATTGCTTTTTGACAGAGAAAGAGAGAGAGACAGAGACAGAGAGAGAACTGAACTGGGGGAGCTCCCAGCTCAGCATATGGTTCCGCACGGGCCAGGGCCGGGATTCGAACCCTGGTCCCCGGCGCTGCAAAGTGAGCGCTTAACCCACTGAGCCATCCCGGCTTCCCCGCCCTTTGTTTTTAAATGTTTTTAAATGTTTGTCGTTATATCTTTCCAAGATGAATTGCAAGTAAAAAAATGTAACTGTAGAAATATTTAGGAGCGAAGGAATGCAGTAGTATTGCATTCAGTATATCACCCTTTAGCAATTAAACTAATGAGGGTTGTGTAAACTTTTAAGGAGCAGCGTAAAAAGGCAGCAATTAAAGGATGTCTTTATCTCCATGCAAAGATGGTTTGAAACTTGCTTCTTTTCCAATAGCCACGCAAAAGAGATTCTCCATTGCTTAAAGAACAAGTACTTTAAGGAATTGGAGGGCCTGGAGGTGGATGGTCAGAAAGTTGAAGTTCCACAACCCCTGAGTTGGTAGGTACAAAGCTTCATGCTGTTGAAGTTACCTTTGGGATTTTAATCTTTATCGCTTGAATATATTTCTTGGTAATGCATTTGCTGTTAGCATGAAAGAACCTGAATGTACTTCCCAGACATTTTATTGATACTGCTTTACAGTGGTGTGCGGGTTTCCTTGTGTGATTTTCAGCGCTCTGTATTTGAGTCACTGAGTTATTCCCAGTGTATCCAGCCTCTTCCATCCTGAAGGTTACCTCTGCTACCATTTCCATTTAAACCTCTTGTTTTCTCATGTCAGAACTGTTGCACAGTGGTTCTCTACCTTCAGAAAAGTGACAGACAGCCTGGCAAAGGTTCATGCTCCAGCTGGTTCTCTTAGCATTGTCTCCAGCACCCAGGCACACCCCTGTCCTCTGTGCTATGCCTTTCATGACCTGTTCTGCAGGTTACTTGTTTTTTGGGGCCTTGTTCAAGTCTCTGTTGCCTGACGATGCTCCTTAGTTTTGACTGCATAGTCTTATCTTATAAGGTGCCTGGAGTATTCAAGCACCAACCATGGGGGCACCAAGCCCTGGGAAGTCTTCAAATTATTATAGTT
Organism: Craseonycteris thonglongyai; assembly: GCA_004027555.1. Classification (NCBI taxonomy): domain Eukaryota; kingdom Metazoa; phylum Chordata; class Mammalia; order Chiroptera; family Craseonycteridae; genus Craseonycteris; species Craseonycteris thonglongyai. Next base: position 2,918 of record PVKE010004677.1, read on the forward strand.
CCACATTTCAGACCATTAACTTCCAGTCTTTGGAAGTTCTCACAAAACCAAAAATAATTATTTGAAATGATTGCTACAAAGAGGTGAATTTAGCCAGCATTTTCTGACAGCTGTTGGGGATTTGACTCAAGTAAGTGTATGATAGTATCTTTCTTTTTGGGGTAACCTTTAGCGATTGCAAACTGGGGCCAGGTTTTCAGTAATTATTGCTGTAGATTTGCTACTTTTGTTTCTTCCGTTGTCCATTTGGATTGTCAGTGTTCATATCACAGATGTTGGCGGCATACACATTTTGAATGAATCATGCATGAATGGCCAAGTGCTAAGATCCCTATTCAGCTGAGGTTGTCTGGTTGGAGAGTAAAAGTGAATCACTGTCTAAACCACAGCCAGTCATTCTTTTCACCTTATTATTTGCTGTAATTTTCTGAATGCTTAACTGAAGGGCCTGAATAGCAGATTGTAGGGTTTGGGTTCCTAATACTCAGCTTTTTCCATTATCAGAGATGGTTGTATAACAGTTTTATAGTATAAACATTTATTCAATCAAATTCACTTAACCAGGTATGGTATACCCATGAATCTCTCTGCAAGCAGATAAAGCATACCGTAAATTTAACCACGTTGTCTTAGTGGTTTTCTGTATTGCTCAAAATGCAAAAATAGATCATATATTATTAACCTTCTGGTACACAGTGAAATAAAATTCAGGAAAGTGTTTGCGGGAACTGTGTCTTCTAGAAGGAATATTAAGTATAGGATTTATAACTTGAGGACAGATTTCATTTTTCCTTAAAGACTTATGAGCTAAGTTTGAATTATATAACTAAAAAATCAAATATAATTTTTTGAGATTATTTTATTTGATGTTAAAATCTACAAAGATTTTAATGAGAATTTATTGGCTCAAAAGTTCCTAAAGCTATGTAAGGAACATTTTATATTAATAGCTAGTCTGCTTTGTATTTAATTATCTGAAAGTTTTTAAATATATATTTTTTTCATGAGACAACTTTTATAATTGTACTTAAGAGTAGAATTTTAGTCTCATTATAATAAATTTACATTTTAACTATTAGAAATTCAGCCTACAAAGCACATAAGGAAATAGTCCCTCAAGTTATATCTAGACTTAATCTGTATTTGAAAATGAAAATCAAGCTATCTGTAGTATATAATGGCATGCTGAGTTCAGATTAATGATGTTGCTGATTTGGTAAGGTAATTATTCCCATGATCATGTTATTAATCACAGAGTTCAGGGTTGCCAGAAATTACATAAAATTAGGTGTTTAGCTATTCAACTTGGTAAAGGTTGCAAGGGAAAGAGGGCAGATTTTGTAGAATAATACAGCTAAAAGCAAAACTAAGTACGGTATATCCCTACCATTTCACCTCTAATGAGGCCAAAGGGAGTATTTAAAACTAAAGTCTTTAATTGCCTAAAAGTATGATTGTATTTTGTTTTTATGTTTTTGAAATGGGTTAAATATTGAAGAAAGAAACAAGCATAGGAAATAGAATAAAGCACTTAGGACATTTGGAAAGTGACTATAAACAGATTCAGCCCATTTAAACTTTCTCGTTTGATTGAGAGGACTTTTCAGATGTACCTCACATCATGCCTGTGAGCAGTGCCTTAAAATCTTCACACACTGGATGTTGTTTCTGTCGAGTCATCACTGAAAGTTTTTGAAGCAGTCAAGTGTATCATTTTCCATGCTTTCTGGTTCCATTTTTATGGCTGTTACCTTAGCTACAACTTGACACATGGAAACACTGTGACGGTGCATTGTTAAGTTGAGCTCAATGACTTTATCATGTGCTGTGTTATGCTTAGCTAAGCACTTGGTTAATTGAATTGTGCTCTGTGTGTTAGATCAGTGTACGGACCTGTGCAATTGGAGGTTGGTGGACTGGAGTGTGCCAGTTTAAAAAAACACATTTCCTGATCAGTGGCGTCTTTATTTATAGACAGTTGAAATATATTACCGTAGTCATAGGAATGGCTGAAGATACTTCATTCTTAGGTCTATGGTAATAACAGCCTTGGAGCTCAAATGAATGCATTGGTGATTTCCAAGGTTTTTTGGTAAGATTTCAGTGCATTATTGAACTGGCTGGTTTTAGAAATACTGAGAACTGTAGTAAATAAGATTGTAATCAAATATTTGTCAAACATTCCGATACCTGTCCTACCACATAATTTTGATTCTGTGTGGTGTGCACTTAAGAAATTGATCATCTTAACGTCCTTTTTTCTGATGCCCTCTGTGCCGTTGTTAACTCACCACACAGGGTGAACAACAGAGGACTCTCCGCTGTCCCTGTGGGTTGTGCACACTCGTCATTACAGTTTTACAGAGATATTTACGAGGGGCACCTGTGGCCCCAGGCCCTCCTGTTCCTGCCGGGGCCATGGTACAGGGAGAGCCATGCTCCGTGTGTGCCAGGGGCATCCCGCTGTGCTGACGGATTGCTGGAGGGGCCTGGGTGAACAAGCAGAACAAACGGGGTGTCTCGTCTGGTGTGTGTCCTGCGTCAGCACAGGGTTGTTAAGAGAACACGTTAACGTGTAGAATCCATACGTGTTTTACTTCTTTCTGGTCAGGTATCCTGAAGAACTTGCATGGCACACAAATTTAAGTCGAAAAATCTTGCGCAAGTCTCCGCAATTGGAAAAGTTTCACCAGTTTCTGGTTAGCGAAACTGAATCTGTAAGTAGAGTTCCTTTGATTTGTTGGTTTGCTTAAAGCTTTAAGTGCACATTAAAATCATAGTTGTATTATAATTGTACTTGTTGCTGGGAGTGATCCAGTGAATAAGGCCTCAGAAAAGACACCTGTACGTGCGTATGCCGCTTTTAACCTGTGCTTCTTTATATAGTTATTCTTGTTGGGATGGACTAATCTAGAAGTTAATGGAGGGTGTCATCACAGTGGTCAGCCTGAGCTTATGTGGCTACAGAACCGGAGTGCACACAGCACCCCGCTCGACTGTGCGTCATTCAGGAGACGACCCCTCAGTTCACTTCCACGTCCCTCTTAGGTGTATGTCAGCTGCTTGTCCTACTAAAAAAGTAATTCGTTTTTTTTCGTCTGTTCCTATTTCACTAAAAGTGAGACTTCTAAACTCACTGTTTATCATTTCTGTGTTTTCTTTGTATATGTTCTATGTTTGCCAAAGCAAACATACATGTACAAAAACCACCTAATTAGGACAACTTCGGTTGTCCTAAAATGACACTGTTTTTACCCTCTGGGTTTCTTTGCCATCCCAGATTCCCAAAATCAGTTGATCACTGGACTTCACTGTTAGCATCAAACTTTTACCAACAAAATAGCTATATTCTCATGCAATACATGATTAAATAAATGCCTATCAAGTTTGGCTGTTTACAAAAAAAAAAAAAAAAGCTTTTTTGCTGTTTCCTTTGTATTCTTGGAATTCTTAATAGACTCACATTTGAAATCAGAAGTTCCTACTATTTCCAGTTTCTTTCTAGTCAAGGAAACCTGTGTGTCAACAGATGATGTGTTTTTGTACTCCTGTGTTCACATAACAAGTTAACATGCCTCCCGTGTCTTCTCCCTGAAGCCACAACCAGTTCTTCATCTCACCCCGTTCTAACCTCCTCGGCTCCTTTGTGGCCGCCTGTCCATTTAGGTAACCTGGTAAGCTGAGCTTCTTTTTGCCGCCCCCAGGAGTTAGGAATAAACAGAACAGGGTTGGTGGGCAGTGAGTGACACAGTTGGGTAGGTTGTGAAGATCCAGATTTTAATGGCCTTCAAAGGTGGACGAGGGGATTTTTTTTGTGTCAGTAGCGTACACCACAGGGGACCAGTCTAGGGTTTTGATCAGAAATCTGCAAGATGAGCTACTCTGGGTTATTCACATCTGGCTGCGAGCCCTCTTCAAGACACATTTACGACTCGATGCTAACTGCTGGAATGTCTGTAATAGACAGCCTGATGTCCCTGTCCCGTCCAGTGCTCAGTTGAGAACTCAGATGGAAACAGAAGGCAGCCTTATCAGAATCACAAGTGTAACCCAGAGCTTGGAACCATTGTGCCTCATGAGTCAGGCAGGATTCAGTCTCACAGACTCCTTCCTGGCCTGAAACCCAGGAGCTGAAAATTAGCAGATATGAACGTACAAGTCTAGGTTGTGACACAAGTTCAGAACGAGTGATGGCTGTTCAAGTACAGAAAGACCTGGCTGTAAGGGAACAAGCTTCCCAGGAGCTGATGTTTTATAGCTGTCCCACCGCCACCTCTTTTTTGAAGTATTCATTCTTAAGGCTGTTAAAGTTGTGATTGAGGCAAGTGCTAGACTTCAGCAGGACGTTTTGTCTGTCAGAGCAGTTGGACGTTTGAACAGATGTCCTGGTCCACTAGTGAAGGTCCTGAGGACAGATGACTTAGTGAGGAGTCTGAGACAGTTTACTGTTGAAAAGGAAAGAGGTACGTGGGTGACATCTCCATTCTTCTGAGGCAGTTTCCAGGACTGGAAAGCAGATGTGGCTGTTCCGGAAAACAGGGGCACTAAGGAATGCAGTGACAATTTCAGCTGAGGGCAAGCCTGCTGGTGGTGGCCTTGGCCTGTGCCCCTTTCATGGCTCCTGTTGCTTACAGTGTCTTGGTGACTGACTGGGTGACATGCTCATCTGGCTTCCATGGGTTCTGAAGGCGGGGCGTTGGGATTGTGGGAGCTTTAAAATGCCCTTTCTTGTGCTTTTATAAAATGCTAGCACTTAATATTACAACTGCATTTCTCATATTCTCAGGATAAGTTCTGGTATTAATGGTCACCCTTACTTGGCCTTTACGTGGCGACCATTTATCCACTAGTACAAAAGTCTGTCCTAATGTTTGTGTGGTAGTGCTAACTCTTGTTCAGTTATATGGTCAATTATACAGTTATATGATCTTTTTCTGTGGTATTTGAAATTTGAAATTCCCGATGTTGAAATTTGCTGCCTTTTTTAATGTCTTTGCTGATTTTTTAAAATTTTATTTTCTAAGGGAAACATCAGTCGTCAAGAAGCTGTTAGTATGATTCCACCACTGTTGCTCAGTGCTCAGCCTCACCACAAGGTACTTACTGTGTGTGACGTGTCCTAGAAGGTGGCGTGGTGTGTGACGTGTGGTAGAAGGTGGCATGGTGTGTGATGTGTCCTAGAAGGTGGCGTGTGTGACGTGTCCTAGAAGGTGGCGCGGTGTGTGACGTGTGGTAGAAGGTGGCGTGGTGTGTGACGTGTCCTAGAAGGTGGCGTGGTGTGTGACGTGTGGTAGAAGGTGGCGTGGTGTGTGACGTGTCCTAGAAGGTGGCGTGGTGTGTGACGTGTCCTAGAAGGTGGCGTGGTGTGTGACGTGTCCTAGAAGGTGGCCGTGGGCAGCTGCCCCAGTGTCCCTGGCCCTCTATCTTATTGAGGTTTTCTTTTGCAATATAATGAATCCTTGTTTTTAATTAATTTACTTTTTTTTTCACTTTGGGTAAAATAGAAAATGATAGATATTTCCTTTTAGGTCCTTTTTTGCATTTTTGTCCTATTTAACTTTTATAAAGTCATGTAACAATTTTAAGTTTTTTTATTAATTTGTTTATTTACACAGATTATCTTTAAAAGTCTTGATTGACTAAATCACATTGAAAATTCTAGTGTTATATGCTGAGCTTTGTTCTGTGCTAGTTTCACTAGTGACTTGTTTTAACCACACGTCCCTGTGAGGGTGGATGCTACCACTGTCCCCGTTTCTCCAGATGAGGACATGGAGGCAAGGAAAAGCTGAAGCAACTGGCTGCAGAGCCAGGCAGTGGCTGAGCTGAGATTCTGAGCCAGTCTGCTCTGTCCTCAGCAATAGGCTGCTTGCATTTGGTGTCCTTACATTCATCCCTCTGTGCATCGCTTCCACTGGTGTCTAGTGCCATGTGTTCCCCTCTCCTGTGGAGAGAGTAGCTTTATCACTGATCGGGGGCATTCCACATTGTGATCCCTGTCAGTTAATACACATTGTGTTATCAATGCATTCTGTAGAGAAATAATGTGTATTTAGGCCTTGGAACAGGAAGCAAATATGTGAGTGACTCACATTGCTTTAAATGTATGTTTGAGTTCTTAAAATAAAAATGTCAAGTACTTACTGCTGTCTAACAGATCTTAGACATGTGTGCGGCGCCCGGATCAAAGACCACGCAGTTGATTGAAATGCTGCACGCCGACATGAAGGTTCCTTTCCCAGGTAAGCGCTAGGCTGCGTGTTTGGAGGGCGGTAGACGAGCGGACGAGTAGAGCACTCCCTGAGCCTCTCTGAAAGTAGAGCTGGGCCCCACACCGGCACCCATGGTGTAGGAAAGGGACTTGATTTAGTGTAGAAGTTGTGTGCTCTTTCTTCAAGAAGCCGTAGTAGATTTCAGTTTCAGTTTGAATTCTCAGAAGGAACACTTTTACTTTGTTGGGGTTTGTCGTTTACTCATGGCCTTTGTGAGAGGCAGTAGCATGTAGTTGTTACCAGTGCTATCAGATTCCTTAGGTTCAAGACCCACCACCATTTACGGGACACGTTAGGTGACATCATAGATGTCACCTATTGAATGAGATGTCTTTCCTGAACTTGGGGGATGTAATACAAGAATGTAAGTTCTCAGAGAACGGCAGCTGTTAACAGTATCACTGATGCTCCTTCACGGGGATTTTGTAAATTGAGAAATACTATTAATGTTTGTTAGTCTTCTAATATTTTTACCTACCTTTGTCTCCTACTTCCTTCTGTTTAAGCCAGCTGCTCTTGTTCTTTTTTAATTGGCATGCTATAAGCTGTGTTAAAAAGTCCTCTTTTCTATGATAAATCTTTGGTAAAAAGGTTTATTTTCTCCAAATTGGTGGTAATGAGCCTCTTCCTGTTAGCAGTTTTACATTTTATACTGTTTTCAGAGAGCAATGTTGGTCATAAGATGTTATTAGGCCATTTGCCTTTTTGCTGGAGGTGGGAGAGAAACCAGAAGTGAGTGCAGGTGGCACCCAGAAGGTGGCTCATAACCAGGGGTGCAGCTCAGAACCTCCAGGGCTTGCATACATTGGACCACATACGGAGTCCTAGCAAACGTTAGGCTCGGGACGCGGGTTTACCGAGTCACCACTTCTCACCTGCCGCGACAACTTCATGTTCCTAGAGGGGTTTGTCATCGCCAACGATGTGGACAACAAGCGCTGCTATCTGCTCGTTCATCAGGCCAAGAGGCTGAGCAGTCCCTGCATCATGGTGGTCAACCACGACGCGTCCAGCATACCAAGACTCAGCATGGACGTGAACGGGAGGAAGGAGGTCCTCTTCTACGATCGCATCCTGTGCGACGTGCCTTGCAGGTATTTGTAGTATCAAGAGGCCAGAAAGCCCAGAATCCACTCGGAATGAGTCAGATACAGACTAAAATGAAGTTGCACATGAACATGGGTGTCCATGTGATTTTGGCAACAGGTTTGAAGAGGGCTGTCAGGACCTAAATCGGAAGATAGGCACTCAGAATCTTAGTGAGCCCCGCCCAGCAGAGCACAGAGCACTGACTCAGAAAGGGCAGTCTGACAGATGCTCCAGAAAGAGAGGAAGAAAGTCCTGGGAGGAAAGGGGTGCCGCCTGCTCCCATTGGGGTGCCGCTGAGGATGCGAGTGCTGGTGATGTGCTCACCCGGGTGTTTACATTTGTATGCCAGCCAGTGTGTGAAGCCCTGTCCTAGAATACTCCACTCACACTGGGCTCCTGTGGTGGGTCTGAGGTTGTTTAAAATGAGGAGGGCAGATTTGAGAAACTCACTTTACCTGTATTGGTTCACGTACCTTTCCTCAGAATTCACATGTACGTCTTGGATTTTACCTTTAAAAGACTACCATGGCATAACTGAATAACTGAGTTTTTCCAGAAAGAAGCAACTCAAACTGAAAGGCTGTTTGGTTCCCACAGACAGTGGATCATCACAAGGCTTTCCTACCTTCTGAACACATGAGTTTGTTGAGACTAGAGTATACACACTGCCACAAAACTTAGCACTAAACACGGTATTTGTGGTATGTCAGTATTGAATCCATTTTGCTCAGGCAAGTGGCAGACTTACTGCTAGTGGCAGAACTCAGTTTGAAAATTGTAGCTGGTAGCACTGAACGTGGCTGAGTTTTTAAATAGCTGCAAGAATTTCTAAAGTAAAATTTAAAATTGGTCATGAACTACATTTGTGGTTTTCTGGTTTGCAGTTTTTTACTTCTTTGGATCAGATGTTTTCCTACCCCTGTGTTCTTTTGATCACACATGTACCTCTTTTCTCACATTAGGAGAGTGAGGTCACATTATGAGCATTAAGTTAGGAGCTAAGGAATTCCTAAAATTGTAGAATTCTAAGCCACCACCACCCAAGTGAGGGACATCATTTGCAACTCATTGTATGTCCTAGGAGGTTTCCATCCTTCAGACTCCTCCTGAGGGACATGTGACTAGACCACCAAGGAAAAGTAACTTTACAGAGAAAGCCGACTGGCGCGGGGATTACCCCAGAAAATCTGGGTAACTAAAATTAGACGTGGACAGAAAGATTAATGGAGCAAGTCTGTTTTATAAATTTTACCCTGAAAAATCAATTAAATAAAAGTGTAACCTCAGAAATATGTAAAGGTGCTGTGGAAAGTCCTTTGTAAGTTTATCATTATTCCTGTAATTCTGATTAAAATACCAGTGTTGAATTAACCACGTTTCTAAATAGCAAGATCAGAATGGCTTATAAGTGTTCCTTGTTCTGTCCTAGGTTTTAAAATTAGTGTTGCTAGTATGTCTCTCAAATGGAAACAGTACTGTCTCTCAGAGTGTTGAATGAGGTTTTCTTTTTTTTTTTCTTAATTGTTTTTGACAGAGACAGAGAGAGAACTGAACTGGGGGAACTCCCCAGTTCAGCATATGGGTCCGCACGGGCCGGGGCCGGGATTCGATCCTGGGTCCCCGGCGCTGCAAAGTGAGCGCTTAACCCACTGAGCCATTCCGGCTTCCCAGGTTTCCTTTTCTAAGTTATTTCTTTCCTTCCTGAATTGGAAATTTAAGTGTAAAAGGTTTAATTTATTAGAGCTGGAGTGTCCAAACTTTTGGCTTCCCTGGGCCACACTGGAAGAGGAAGAATCATCTTGGGCCACACATAAAATACATGAACACTAACAATAGCTGATGAGCTAAAAAAAAGGCAAAAAATCTCATAATGTTTTAAAAAAGTTTACGAATTTGTGTTGGGCCACATTCAAAGCTGCAGGTTGGACAATCTCATGTTAGAGTGTCTCCAAAACAAAAATATAAAGTTGATTGTGATTGGGGAGAATTTAGGTTATTTTTTATTGGTATTTGTAATAATATTACCTATTTTGTAATTTAGCTTGCATATGACACATTTGTTAAACTAATCATGTACTGTAGAGACTTTTAAGTTCCTAACTAGTTTTCTTTCTAGTGGAGATGGCACTATGAGAAAAAACATTGATGTTTGGAAAAAGTGGACCACGTTAAATAGCTTGCAGCTGCACGGGTGAGTAAAACTTGGTACCTGGCCACTCCGTGTGGCAGATTGAGCGGTGTAGCTTTATTGTGGGATTACCTAACAGCTCCGGATCCTTAACTGACGGACTGAACATAAATGTCAGTGTGACTGGCCACCATCATGGGGGTTTGCTTACATGTCACAAGTAGTTTTTAAAACCTTAAGAGTAGTACACTGAAGATTGTAAATATGTCAGCTATGCACTTATTAAATAAAAGACCTTTTACAAAACTTTTCTGTAACATTTCAAACACTATTTTTCCTGAAATGGCCATTTACTTGACTGTCTTACTAGTCTTTCTCCTTCTGTTTTCTGTTTTGTACAATTATTTTGTTTAACATTTTGATCTCAGAAGTATGTTTTGGCTTTAAAGAAAATTTGGAAAATTCTTAAAAGGAAAAAGAAAATCTCATAACAAAGATAACTTCTGTAATGTCCGGTGTGTTGTAGTGGCTTTCTGTGCCTAAGGATTTTTAAAATACATGTCTTAAACAGTTTTGATTGTACAATGTACAGAATTTTGTATTTTTTATTTAATATTAAAATTATACATTTTTAAATGTAGAGTTGTGGATAATCTAAGTGTATTAAATGAATGTGCACCATTAGTAACTCCAGTGAGAGCTTTATTTTTCTTAAATTTTTTAAAACTGTTTTTGTGAAACAGGCATTAGGATTAGAATATGCTAAGGGATACAGATTGTTCATAGAAAGAAAAGTCAAATATGCTTCAGTATGGAGGTTTTTTGGGTTTTTTTTTAAGATTTACTTTAAGAGAAGGTGAGAGTGAGAGAGAAGAGGGCCCAGAACAGTCTCCATAGTTGTGCATCATTAGTTGTGACATGGTTTCATTCTACACAGGTGGATGTGAGTCTGTGTGGGGCGGGAGCCGAACTGGGGGCCTCCCACATGGGAGGTGAGAACCTTTGCCACCAAGCCATCCCAGTGGTTACCAGTTGGGCTGCAGTTCAGCTCAAGGGTTTGCACAGGCCACGGCTGGGATTCGATCCCCAGACCTCGTAGTTGTGAGGCAAGTGCTAAACCTGCTGAGCTATCCTGGCACCTGCAGTATGGAGGCTTTTTATAATGAAAGTCACCTACTATTTTGAATTTTATGCTTTGTTGACTTGTTGGGAAAGGTATACAGAACAACCAAACCAGTGTTTATATATAACTAAATAAATGCTTTTTTTATTTACATGAAACACCTTATATAGGTTTATTCTAACTTCACTTAAAAAGTTTAGGTTTTTTTATTTTTATGGGAATGGTTGATTTTACCTGGAGTATTTTGTGTTTCATTGTTACTTAGTGACAAAAACTTGCAATAAATGTGATATAATGGGTGCCAGTCCAGTGTGTGCTGCCTGGGTATGTTCAGTCCTAGGGTGACCTAGTACATCCACCCCTTAGCTTGCAGCTGCGGATTGCAACACGGGGCGCCGAGCAGCTCGTGGAAGGCGGGAGGATGGTGTATTCCACGTGCTCACTGAACCCCATCGAGGATGAAGCGGTCATAGCGTCTTTACTGGAAAAGAGTGAAGGTGAGCACGCTGATGACTCCTGATAAAAGTATGTACTTCCTAGAAACTGTTTTTATTGCCATAGCATACATCCCTGTAGACCTTTTCCTGGGCATTTGTTTATATGATTAATCTGTAAACCCTAAAGTGAGGTAAACCTAATTGAAAACTGCGTACATAATGGATTTGTCGTATTTCATGAATTATATGTGAGGTTCACTCATTTGTTTAAGCCTGAAAGATTACATCTGATCCTTATCACGTTTCTTTTTCATGTAATTGTGGTTACCATCTTAACTATATTTAAGTGCATGTTTCAGTAGTGTTAGTTCCATTCACATTGTTGTGTATGTAGCCAGTCTCTAGAGTTCTTTGTCCTACAGAACTGAAATGCTAAGCCCGTTAAGTAACTCCCCATTACCCCCTCCCCACGGCTTGTGTTCTGTCTGCGACTTTGGCCAGCGTGGGCATCTCGTCTGAGTTCAGTCACAGTGTTTGTCGTTTTGTGCCTGGCTTGTTTCACTGAGCGTGATGTTCTCGGGGCTTGTCCATGTAGTCGCGTGTGCCGCACTCCTTGCAGGCTGACCAGTACTTCATAGTGTGTATGCACCACACTGATAAGTGTATGCACTCACCCTGTTGGTGCATGCCAGGCCTGCTCCCTCCCGTTAGCTCTTGGGCATAGTGCTGCCATGCCCCTGGATGCAGGTGATCCTCTGAGGCCCTGCTTTCCACACGTACCCGGAAGCGGGTTGCTGGCTGACAGGGTAGTTCTGTGTCAGGGCCCTCCCCACAGTTTTCTGTAGCAGCTGCACCAGTTTCCGTTCCCAGTCGTAGTGCATGTCCTCGTCAGCACTTATTTCCGCGTGTGTGATGGTAGCCATGCCAGTGGGTGTGAGGTCGTAGAGCACCAGAGGGATGGGCAGATGGTATGGAGGGTTCTGAAACAGCCACGTCCAGTGTTCTGATGTAAAACATTCTACTGTTACGCTTTCCCATCAGATTCTCCTTAAGCAAACAATGAAAACAATCAGACCTCCAGAATATTAATAGAATGTTGCCAAATTTACTACATGCTTGTGTGTGAAGCAAGTGTGCATTTCCTGAGACGGTGCCCACAGCAGGTTCTCAGCAGCTGACGGTCGGTGCTATGGTCAGGCCTCACTGTTCACCTGTAGACCGGAGTTCAGTATGTTGTGTGTATTTTGTTTTGCTGTTCTCAGTGTTGGTCTACAGAAAGGTGTGGTTTCTCAACAGTGTTTTTTGTGTGGTCATAATCTCCATGTTTTTGGTGGTACTTGCTTATTTCAAATGATGTGTGAAGGGCTGTGGGTGATGTGCTTTACTAGTAATTTAATCTGGGTGTCCTGCCTGGTAATTATGTTCTCACTGGGCAGGTAGGTTCTAGTGTTGGTTTTGCTGTCACTGCCACCATTTTGCCTGATGCTATTTCAGACCGCACTGTACACGTGGCTTCATCAGAGAGCTATGCACTTGATGATTGCTAGGGATTGGGACTGGTCAGGGTGTGGTCCCCACCAGGAAGTGCCCAGACCCTTAGCTGCAGGAAGGGTGGTTGATAAGCATTCAGTCTATGCTAACAGGTCAGCCGTGGCGGCTTCTGCCCCAGATGTTGGCAGAAGGTGCACTGAATGCTGGACGGAGTTGGAGGAAACCAGTTCCCGTCACCCTGCACTGCACTGTAGTGTAGTGCTCACTGCTGCCCGAGTGGAAGGCAGTCCATGCTCTGTCAGAGGTGTCTTGCTGCGGGATGCCCCTTGGGGGTTCTCTTGCTTTGCTTTTGTACTTGTCCGAGTTTTCCTGGCTTCCCGGAGGCTCTGCTGGCGTTTCCTCTGAGGCTGTCAGGTCTGTGTCGTGCTCCGTTCCTGGCCCATCTCACTGCTTGCTGATACAGGGCTTTAAAACTGGACTGCTGTCCTGATGGGCAATTTTGGAAAACTAACTTGGGCCTAAAACTGGTTGTTTAAAACTTCCCACAGTTCACTTTAGATACCGCCTTTCGGTTCCAGGATGTTTGTTAGACGTAAAGGCACAAAGACCCAAGTTGTCTGACTGGTGTGTGTCTAGAAACCAGGAGCGGGCAGCGCTCAGAGCCTGGGCTGTGGTCTTGCCGTGCAGTCCATGGACGCACGCCGGGGCTCGGCAGCTCCTCCCCATTCCCGCACCTTGTTGAGCTCTCAGTCACACACCAGAACCGTCACTCGTTCTAATTGTGCAGTTCAGTGATCTTCACGGACTTACTACGTCGTTACAAAGCCCTCACCACAGTCCAGGCTTAGACCACTGAGTCCCCCGTCACCCCGAGCAGAGCCCCCCTGCCCATTTGCAGTCACCACCTGTATCTACCCCGACCCGGGGCCATTCCTGTGCTTTCTATCTGTGGTTTTGCCCTCCCTGGACGCTTCCTAACCATGCTGCATGTAATCTTATTTTTTTTATTTTTGGCTCACAGGTGCTTTGGAGCTTGCTGACGTGTCTTCCGAGTTGCCAGGCCTGAAATGGATGCCTGGACTCACACAGTGGAAGGTAATCTGTCTGTGAGGCTCGGGCTCAGCTGAGCAGGTGCAACTTCCCTGGCTTGTCATAGTTGGGAAAGTCTAAAGCATCCACATTTGGGAAACTTGTGTAATACTATGGTTGTACAACTCAGAATCAATTTCAAAATTACAATAAATGGTATGATTACACAAAGATTTTTCTCTGGAAATGGGAAAGGTTTCCTGCTTTTATTCTTCACTTAGAAATCATTGTTTATTCTCATCTTCATGAGTACATTTATTCTTAATTGGTTGGGATTCAAGCTTCGTTTCCAATATGAACCTTTTCAGTTTTAAACCAGAAACAATCAGACCTTTTTTATTCCACTTTTCAATGATTGTTCTGTTTAGTGCAGTAAAAGATTGTCATTTTTATCTTTGCAAGTCGTGTCCTAGCTGGGGAGACAAGGGAGCATTGCCGTCCGTGGTGTTTGAAGGTGTGCACAGGGCCGCAGTGGTGGTTCTTACTAAGTAGGGCTGGTAACTCATCATTTTGCAGGTAATGACCAAAGATGGACAGTGGTTCGCAGACTGGGATGAGGTTCCTCACAACAGGCATACCCAGATTCGGCCGACCATGTTCCCACCGAAGGACCCAGAAAAGTCGCAGGCGATGCACCTGGAGCGCTGGTGAGTATGTGGGGTGCTCTGCTTTGGGGATACGGGCGGTTGGGCCCGCGGGCATCCCTGCCAGGCCTGGGCCGAGCCCACGGCCACGTGCCGGTGTGTGGACTTCGCAGCAGGCGGCAGCTTCTCTGTACCCGTTAGCTGCTGGCACTGAGCCGTTGTGAAGCACACACGTGGTTAGACTGGAAATGGTAACGCATCGGGTACGGAGTTAACTTTACATGTTACACATCCGCCATTCCGTGAGTGAGTGCTGTGTATTTCCAACAAGATGTGACTTCTCTGCCACAGGTCATTTCTGTAGTACTTGTCTTAATATTTAATAATAGAGTGTATTCTGGATGAGTGAGAAAGTAAGGGTTGTGTTTTTTTTAGTCTTAGAATATTACCACATCATCAAAATACTGGAGGGTTCTTCGTGGCAGTGTTAGTGAAAATGTCTCCAATGCCGTGGAACAAGCGTCCACCGAAGGTAAGCGTCTTCACGGTGACAAGCGCAGCACGTGGTCTCTGCATGGAAGGCGGGAGCTGGCGCAGGCCAGTGGGGTGTGGGTCTGGGGAGATGGTGATGGAAGGCGGCTGAGCCTGAGCCTGTAGCGGGGGTGGGATTCATTTAATTTTGTTTTCAAAACAAAACAGCACTTTCTTATAAGGGATAGATAGGCAGAAAAGATGTCTATACAGTGTTCTCCCAATTTCTGTCATTAGATCAGTTCCTCGTTGAGGAAGTAGGTTTGGTTGCCTGTGCAGCGCCCAGCTTGGCTCTGTTGGGGCCACATGGATGGCTCGTGTTCCGTCTTCTCCGGGACACGGGCGTCTCGTTGGCATGCAGGCGTGCAGATCCTGGTCTGGAGTGGGTGTCGGAGAGCCACGCCGACAACGTGCTGCTGGGCTCCCGGGGGAGGCCAGTCAGGTCACAGGTCAGGGGAAGCCTCCTGCAGAGTCAGGGAGAGCCACGCTGACAGCGTGCTGCTGGGCTCCGGGGGGAGGTGAGTCAGGTCACAGGGGACAGGAGAAGCCTCGTGGGGGGTGGGGTGCTCTGAAAAGAAGGCTGTGTTTGCAGAAGCCCAGGTGGGGACAGGAAGGGTGGCCGCTATCTCTGGGCCTGTCAAGGGGTTTTGCAGGTGGTTTTGGTGTTTGTGTTCTTCCTGTGTTTGAGTAAACTATTCTCTGGGAGGCAGAGCTGTGTAGTGCTAAGAGCTTCAGAACCTCACCAGCTCACCCGCCTTGCTGCGTTCTAAACTTGGGGAGTGCGTTTAACTTTCTGTGCTTCAGCATCTCCATGGGCACTAGGATTAGCACTCACACTAATCTTGTGGCTTGTTAGCTGGGCATGTGCTTGCAAACAACTTTTACATAAGACTTTTATGTAAAATACATACAAAAACTTTGATATATAAGTAAAACATTTCACGCCTTCTCAAAACCAAATGTATGCCTTTGCCCCAGTTTGGAAGTTCATTACCCAGCAGGTATTTCCCAGGCCCTTGAGGGGCACGCTTTTGATTTCCACAATGGCTCCTCCAGGTGCCCTGGAAGTTCATGTCCTTCCTCAGGTTGCAGTTACCGTGTCCTCGGCCCTCCCTGACACTAGGGAGGGCATGGACTCGGTTGTGTCCCTCGGTGTGCCTTACGCGGAGCAGATGCAAGGTGGCAATGTATTGATAAATGAGGACAGACTGGCGCTCTGGGCCTCAACTAGGAATTGGGCGGTCCATGCTGTTTGTGAGGCTAATGTAGAATTGATTTTTAACCTCAAAGAAATATCCATGAATTCTTTATTTGAAATGCTTGTTGTAGAGAATTCTGTTGTCTCATAAGGTACAAGGAGAGATAGCTAAGATGGGTTTTGAGAGCTCGGTGTTGTGTTTTTCGCGGCAGTGCAGGATAGGCTGAGCTTTGCGTGTAAGTAAGCGGATTGTTCCCTGTGACCACTGCAGGGGGACTCGGTGGCGCCGAGAGAGCCCGGGCAGCCCAGTCCTGCAGGCCCCGTGGGGGGCCCCGCTGTGGGCCCCTCTGAGGTGGACAGGAAACCAATCCCTGGTGTGGGTGACACTGAAAGAACCGAGGATTTAGAGAAGAATGGAGATAAGAGAGATGGTGTGTGCGGGTAAGAAGCTTGCTTCTGTCTGGAGTCCCCCAGCACGCAGAGTGCCGGGGCCCTGGAGCCTTCACTGCGCGGCGTCTGCTGACAAGCTGAGCTGTGCGTGTCCACCGGCTGCAGGCAGGGCTGGGAGGCCCGCCCAGCCTGCGGGCGCGAGAGCCCGAGGTGCACCAGGGGGCTGGGGGTGCTGTTCGTGTTCAGCGTTGTGACCAGCTTCCAGACTAATCGCACCCCGGTTCCCTTCTTAGTCCTCCTCCATCGAAGAAAATGAAGTTATTTGGATTTAAAGAAGACCCGTTTGTGTTCATTCCTGAAGATGACCCGTTATTTCCACCCATCCAGTAAGGACTAACTCACCCTTTTAATTCTTCATTTAAGGAGATGTTCTGGGTTTGTAAATGCAGAACTGGTCTCGTTTAGCCATAGTTTTTTTTAAATTGAGCTCCATATAGCATTTTTCCTTTTTAATTGCATGTGGGAGCTGGATAGGACTTTAGATTCTAATGTTAAGAGCATGTTTACTGAACCCCTTGATTTAAGGTGAACAGTCATCAGAACATAAGCAGCCCCAAGGTGAAGGTGATTGAGTGGGAAGAGCTCTGGGCTGGGATTCAGAACATAAGTTTGTCAGTTGTGACTTAGGAGATCCAAGGTCAAGGAATAGTGGGTGTGGTGGGAGGTGGCAGGTCCTGGTTGGGAATTTCCAGGCTGAACAAAGGAAAGGTGTTTAGGATAACGGTTGGATTCTCTTCCTTCATCATTAAACTTTGATGGGTATTTCCCAGAATGGCAATTGCGTTGTTTTATGGGTAGTCGTTTACACACGTTTGTGAAAATCCCTCTTCAGATGCGTGTGAAACAGTGTGGTCTTGGGTCCTTGGCTCAGGGAGAGAAGTTGTCCATGGTGGTGGGTCCCTGGCCTAGAACTTTCAGGTGCCGGAAGGGAAGGTGAGAGGCAAGCCCACAGTGGGGCTCGAGGGCCCCTGGCCCACGCTGCTCTGTTAGGGAGAGTGTGATGCTTGGAGACCCCCTCGGCCTGTGCAGTCTACCCTTGTCAACAGCACTGTCTTGCTTCTAGGAAGTTTTATGCTCTGGACCCTTCGTTCCCGAGGATGAATTTGCTAACTCGCACGACGGAGGGGAAGAAGAGGCAGCTCTACATGGTCTCTAAGGAGCTGAGAAACGTGCTGCTCAACAACAGCGAGAGGATGAAGGTGCGAGTCACACAGCGCAGAGCGTGTGTCATGAGCACGTCTGCTCGGGTCTCTGGGGGGCACACTCGGCCGCCGGCTCTCCCTTGTCTGTGACAGGCCAAGGCTTTCTCAGAGCCTGTAGCAGGCGCGCCCACGGCCCTTCCGTTCCAGGGTCCCCCGCGCTGTTGGTGTCATGGGGGGTCTGGAGGGTCTGGCTCTGCCCCTGTGGCCTTTGGTGGTGGTTCCATCTGCAGTCTGGCTGCTGCGGGCTGTTTCCATTTGCTGCACTCTTCTCCCAGCGCCGTTTCCCTCTGCCTGCCTGGCACGGCTCCGGCCCCCACATGCGCTGTGTAACTGAGGACGTCGGTCCTGGGTGTCCTCTGGGGGCTCCAGGTGGCGCATCCTTGCTCCTGACAGCCTAGGAATTGCATTCCATGTTCTGTCTTCTTGGTGTCTCCTGTGGTTATTGCATGAGCCTCTGGACAGGATGTCGGGCCCCAAGGACCCCTGCCAGAGCTCTTCTTGAGTCAGACGACGCCCCAGAGTCTTCCCATTTTCCTTCCTGCTTTTCGGCGGCCCCTGGGGACGCTGCCTCCTGGGGTGCAGGTATCACGTTAATCGATGGTCCTGACTGATGCTGTGCTTTGTCTTCTGTTTTCACTGACAGGTGATTAACACCGGGATCAAAGTCTGGTGTCGGAATAACGGCGGGGAGGACTTTGACTGCGCCTTCCGGTTGGCGCAGGAGGTACGTCGGGGAGTGGCTTGGGCAGCACTGATCACGAGGGAATGGGGCGCAGTGAGCCGGCCCAGCACCCCTGTGCCTGGCTGAGCTCTGGGGGCGGTCCCCTGCCCTGGGGGCGTACTGCTGCTGTCGCAGGCTCTGCAGTGTGGGCGGCGGACCCCGCGCCTGCCCAGGTGCTGCTGAGGCCGTGGGGCCGGGTGTACAGTCTGCACCTCAGGGCTGTTCACTCCCATGCATAATGGTAGCCTCTCTTTCCCTACAGGGAATATATACATTGTATCCGTTTATTAATTCAAGGATTATTACTGTACCATTGGAAGATGTTAAAATCCTATTAACCCAGGAAAATCCGTTTTTTAGAAAACTTAGCAACGAGACATACAGCCAAGCCAAGGACCTGGGTAAGCAGTTTGGCAGAGACCCATGACTCAGACCAGATCACGCGGGGGCTCCCTGCTGGGGGTCTGTGTCAGTCGCACATTGACTGCTTTACGGCTTTCTTTCACTGACTCAGTTTCCATAGGGCTTTGTGGGAACAGCATCCTGAGGGTCGGGCACCCCTGGGGCTGCTGGCTTCCCTGGACCCTGAGGGGGCCGGGGCGTGTCTGTGCCATGCGGCTGAGGTTGCTGGCATTGTGATCAGTGCCGTCCAGGTGGGCTTGCAGCCTGAGCCGCCGCTCCGGTCCCGGCGCTGCCCTGGCTCTGCGTGAACCTGCACTTGCGGTCACGCCGCTGATGCTAACGTCTCACCTGACAGCAGCACAGCTCCACCGGCCCATCTCGCTTTCTTCTCTTCTCTTTCTTGTATTGTTCAATGTTTCTGGCTCATTCTGATGAAAACTGGACAGATCGGTTATTGTGGTTTTATAATCACATCTTATGCTTAAAGCCAGAGCCCGTAAGACATAGAATGTGCTGTGTTGTGTCCGTCTCCTCAGAGGTAACTGCGATTTAAAGAGAGCATTTTAAATCATAAAGGAACCATTTGTACTTGGTTCTTCTTTTTTTCTCAGTTCTACATTTAGACGATTGCTGTGTAATTCTTGACATTTTTAATGCATTCTTTCCTGTGATTTCTGGGAGTCGGAGCAGTGTTTAACCTTGACTGTTGAGAATTGACCAGTACTCTGTCCCCACCTCCCTGCGTCTGACGAAGACTTGCTGAGCAGCTCCTTCAGCTGAGTCCCTAGTGGTCTGACTCGGTCCCCTTCCACTTTGTCCTGACGGCGCCACTTGGCGCTTGGCTGGTTGGTGGCATCATGTGTTTAGAAAGTTCTTTCTCCCTCGAGATCCTTGAGACCACGAGCGTGGACTATTTGTTGCTCTCTCACTTGGTTCTGGCAGTAGACGTGCTCAGCGCAGGTGTCGCCGGACGGAGAGCTCGGCCAATGCTTGTCTCTTTCTCTTCCAGCCAAGGGCAGCATCGTGCTGAAGTACGAGCCGGACCCTACGTAAGTGAGGGGGCTCCTCTGGGGGACTGCAGGTGCTCCTCGAAGCCTGTAATGAGTGCTCCCCTGCAGATAGTGCTGGGAAGATTTCAGAACCGAAACACAATTCTTGTACAGCAAGCTTGTCCAACCCCCAGGCCACATGCGGCCCAATACTAATTTGTAAACTTGCTTAAAACATCATGAGATTTTGCTGTAATTTTTATTCATTCTTACTTTATTTTATTTTTAATTTATTTTTTAGCTCATCAGCTATCGTTAGTATTAAATGTATTTTATGTGTGGCCCAAGATAGTTCTTCCAATGTGGCCCAGGGAAGTCAAGAGTTTGGACACCCTTGTACATCACCGTGAAGATGACATATTTTTATATGAATAGAACATTCAGCTCAGGCCAGACGTGTTCTTATTCAGAAAATAAAACGCATAGTACTTATTCTCTGTGCTTTAGAAATCTAATTCTAATTTCTGCCCTAGACAGAGCAGATGTAAAGATTGCGTTAAGACAGGTTGGCAGCCAGTGTGTGTCGGTCACCTGCTAAGCATCAGGCAATGCTGTTGTAGGGCGGGGCCTGGGTGTGCTCTGAAGATGACTGACAGGTCTGGTCCCCTATGACTCCCAGGCAGGTCGAGGAACAGGGTAGCTCAGGCAGCGGCCAGAGCCTCAGCTGGAGTTGTGATTTGCTCCTGGCCAACTTTTCACAGAGAACAGCCTCCACTTTGTGAAGTAAAGCAGTTTCTAAGGAAAATAAAACAGCACGCGCTAGTGAGGGGCTGGTGGGAGCCCAGGTAGAGCGCGGGGTTTCTTTGGGAAGGCAGCACTTGACTGAGGGGGCGGCAGGGAGGGAGCTGCAAAGCGTGACAGGCAGGAACAAGCTGGAAGGCAGCTCGGAGGAGGCGGGCCAAACGCCCTGCACAGCCTGTTATGCCTCTCATGGCCTCTGGCTGCCTGTGGGGACAAGAGCAGGGCAGCAAGTGACGGAGGGCTGGACAAGGGCGGAGCGGTGCATGTTTGTTCCTTTCAGATGTGCTGGAGTAGAGCGGACCCGGTGGGTTGTGGGCAGTGAAGGGACAGGGCCTGAGCGATGGCTGCAATGGGGGAAGGAGTAACGCAAACTGGAAATGCTGAAATAGTCATCAGAGCGATCTGGATAGGCAGCTGGATAGAGGTTTGGGGGATTTAGGAGGAAGGAAGTTCCAGATACAGGCCATGGGAATTCTGTTTAAAGCCGTGGGGCCTGTTGGGATAACAGAGGACACCACAGGTGGAAAAGAAGGGTTTGCAGAGAAGTCCGTAAAATCAGGAGCAGCAGGGAGGTGGGAGAGGAAGCAGGAGGGCTGCCGAAGCCAGGGGAGGAGGGCTGTGGTAGCCCAGCTGGGAGGGAAGAGCACCCCAACTCGAAGGTGCCGGGCATGCAGAGCAGTGCACACGGCACTTTGAAGCGCACATGGTGGGGCCCGGACTGTGAGGGCTGGTGGGATGAGTCGTCCCAGATTGGTCTTCACATTTGAGAAGAGTATGTATGTAGAAAAGCTAACATTGAAAGTGTTGTGAAGTCTGCAGATTTGGGGGTCATTTCACTGGGAGCTTTCAGCAGGAAAAGTTGGCCAAGCTGAGGGTGTTACTGATGTTCAGGACATGAAGAAGGAAGCTGATCTTCCTTTGAGAAAACCCTCAGAACCCAGACTAAACTGCCTTCCCAGTGGGCTCGCAGCGTGTCGGTGCCTCTGCAGGTGATGTCGGGGGCTTTCAGTACTGACGTGGAGCCGTTTTGATTGTAGGAAACCGGAGACTCTGCAGTGTCCCATTGTGTTATGTGGATGGCGAGGAAAGGCCTCCATTCGGACTTTTGTGCCCAAGAATGAACGACTTCATTATCTCAGGATGATGGGGCTGGAGGTTCTGGCAGATAAGAGGAAAGAAGAGCCTCTTCCGACCGATGAGCCTGCAGCCAGCTCGAGGCCCGTGGACGAGGACGAGGACGAGGATGAGGACGAGGGGCCTGCCGACCAGGTAGTGGGAGCGGCTGCCAGTCCAGACACCAGCGCGGACCCCGACCCGGCAGGTGACCCGGTGGGAGCCCCGCCCCGGTGAGGACTCAGCCCCCGGGAGACCCCCACCTGGGCGTCTGCACCCCGACTCAGAACTTGTGATGGCCGCAGAGTGCACAGTTTCAGGCTGGAGACGACGGAGTGCTGGCCGCGTCTGGATGGTCACAGCCTCGTAGGGAGCGGAAGAGAAGGCACAGTGTGTGTGCAGTTGCTCATTGCACGTTGTTCTCCAGCAGAGCTGGGTCGCTGGGCCTGTGGGAGGCTGTGGCCGTCCACAACGCCTTCCTTCCGTTAGATACAACTACCCCTGCGGCAGTCTTCAGGTCCCGTGTGTGACGCCTCTGCTGGTCTCAAAGTCCAGTATTCCTTTTAACTATAATTTATAGAAAGAATCTGTATCTCATGAGTCGTGGGAAAGCTGTGCCGTAAGCTTTAATAATTGTCTGTGTTGAACATCAGCAGTGTGACATTACATGCAGTGGGGTTAACATCTGAGGTCTCGGATGACTTCGTGCCTTTGTAATAAAGGGTGAGAGAAACTTCGTCAGAGAGTAAGAGCAGCATCGTGAGTTGCGATGCACGTTACGAGCATTTTATGTGCTTTTCAGTGGAGTGCTTTGCAATTTTAATTTTTAGATGGGGTTTGGGAATCCTTGGAACATTTAATAAAGTTATCAGTGATGATGTTATCTGTGTGAATGATTTGCTTTATTCATGAGGCAGAAGGAACAAGCTTATTTTGGGGTAAGTGGAAATGTTAGAGTTAAAGCATTCTTAGCCAGTAAAAGAATGAACTAATGTGAGTCCTTTGTGGTGAAAGCCCGTGAAGGGCTTCCCTGTGGGTTCACCTCACACCCTCCAGGGGGCGAGGTTAGGGCGGCAGCCGACTTGTGAGAAAAGTCTCCTGCACTGAATGGGCTCCCTCGGGCACTGTAGTTAGAGAACCTGTGAGTGATACTAGCCAATCAGCACACACGTGCGTTCGTAACGTGTGGCTTTGAAACCCGAGTCTGGGGACAAACCCGGGAGCTGCAGAAGGATGCACAACTGCACAGGTGAACAGTGCCAGACCCATCTGCTGCACACGCTTTCAGGAGTGACCCTGTTCCCTCGGGTCCCCACACGGCAGGCTGGGCCTTCCCAGGACAGACAGCAGGGGGCAGCTCTGAGTCATGGCCGTGTGGGCCGGGTTACAGGAGGGGCCCCAGGCTCTGGGGCCTTGGGCTGCCCGGTGGGGTGGGGGGCATGCCAGGTGGGCCAGGAGCAAATTGGTTCCTAATGCACAGGAGGGTGCGTGCATCCTGCAACTTGTGTGATAATGGGTGAACCCCGGTGTCTGGGACAGGGATCTGCAGGGTGATGGGGCCCCCTAGCCTTCCCCCAGGTACGTGGACGTCCCGTGACTGGCCCAGCCACGGTGCTGCGGGGTACCGTAAATAACGTGATCACAGGATGTTAGTGTGTTGAGACCACTGAACAACTCCTGCTCCAGACGCCATCCCCGCCCCTTCCTGCCTGCTCTCTGGGGGAGGGGTGGGGAGCACAGCCAGGGAGCATTCCTAAAGATGCTTCTCTGCAAGGCCTGGCCTCCCCTGACCAGGTCCCGGCTGCCAGCTCCCCGTGCGGGTGCCGGCCTTGCCCTGCCTTGATGAGTTGGGGCACTGTGCTCACTCTGATCTGGGCCCCCAGGACTTAGTGTGGAGCAGGTCACGTGGGTCTGTTGAGGTCACGGACCAGGTTAGGGAGTATGGCTCTTTGATGTAGAGGCATTAGAAAGTGAATTGTCCCCATGGGATAGGTAATGAGCAACTCCAGTTTATAAAGGAGGAAAGAAAAGCAGACCAGCAAAGCAGCCACCTACCCACCCGTGCCTTAGACCAAAGGTAGGTGACAGCCGGGCTGGGTCCCCCTGAGCCGTCATGGAGTGTAACTAATCCTGTCAAAAAAGAGTGAAGGTCACTGTGCCTCAGTTCTCCCACCCGAGCCCCCCACCGGTAGCTGGCTTGGTGCCCAAGTGTCCCCCACCGAGTTCTCCCCAGGGGCTGTGTGGGTGGCACAGTGTGGTCCGTGCTTCCCAGCTTTTAATTCTGTTTTGTTCATGTGTGTCGCTCCCAGGGAAACCCTCAGCCAGGATGAGCTTTCTCTGGGTTTTCCTTTTTGTTCTTTGTTTGCTTGTTTGTTTTTATTCCCCTGAAAAAGAATTGGCAGGAAGAGCATTTCTCTTTGCTCCCCGGAATTGTATCTGTATCTCGAAGTTCCTGCCAAAGCCCACAGTCTAAGGCATTGCATTACTTTAAAATCAATTGAATGTCAACTAGAAGCTGTTCAGGAAGGTTATGAAGTGGAAGCCACAGCTCAGCTCTTCGCCTGGCCCACCCCCCAGAGACACCGGGTATGGGGGTGACATGGGGCTGGGTGGAATTCAGGACGACAGAGAGGGTGGCTCCGCTGTGTCCTGAGCTCGCGGCCACATGGCCAGCTGCCCTGTGCCATCAGATGAGTCACCCACGGGGTCCCCATTCTCACGGCTAAAACAAGGGGGCTGTCCATAGTGAGCTTCCATCTTTTTAGCTCAGAAGAGAGGTGATTCAATGAGTGGATATTAAGCAATCGAACTGCAGTAGCGTTACATTTAGTATAGATTGCATGTGTGTGTGTGCATTGTGTGCATGCATGTGTGTGTATGTATGTGTGTGTAGAGCAAGGATTTAAAGTCAGCTGCTTTTTACAGCCTTGGAGTGAGTGGGAAAGGCTTTTAAAGATGGGCCCCCAAACCCAGAAACATGAAAGATTCATAAATGCAGCTACATAGCGATCTTCTGTGTGGGGGGAAAAGCCCTCTACAAAAGACAAATAGGAAGGCTTGCCACGTCAAAGGGCTGAATTCTCTGATGAGCACAAGGCTTCCAAATCAAAAAGAGAAAGATCAGTAAACAGAAATGCGGGGGGGAATGGGCTAATACTAATAGCAATAAATCTGTGAGGTCCACTCCGGCCCCCAGGACGCAAAGGTAAGCGGCGACATGGGATTTGTAGCGCTGGACTGGCAGGCTCCCTCACACCTTGCGGATGGGGCCTCAGATGGCTCTGTGCAGGGCAGTGTGACAATCCCTGTCAAATGTAAAGTGCCCACAGCCTTTCGCTTGGAAATTAGGCTTCCAGGAACTTAGCCCACAGATATCTTGGTGAGTGTGAAGGATGGCCCAGGCAGCCTGCCCGCTTCAGACATGTGCACTGTAGCTGTGGAGACCTCTGGGAGGCGAGGTACCCATGGACCTTGTCACAGTGCTTGTCCCCAGGAAGGAGACTGGGCGTCTAGGGGACAGGAACCGGAGGGGAAGGCATCGCGTGCTTTCAGGTTTCGTGTGTGTACATGTATTATTGCTTGTTATAAATGGAAAGCTTTAAAATAGGAGTGTTGCCCTGGACTAAATGTTTATGTCCTCCCAGAATTCATTGACACCTTCATCCCCAATGTGCGTGCACGTGGAGGGGGAGCCTTGAGAGGTGATGAGGTCACAGGGGTGGAGCCCGCATGAGGGATGACTGCCCTGATAGAAGGCATGGAATAAATCATAGCTAAAACCAAACCCATGTCACGAAAATGGAACTACAACTATAACGCTCTGTGATCACAGGAGAGCATGCCATTACCCGCCAAGACAGCGCTCCCTCCCGCCCTCATTTATAACGGTGTCCCAAAATTCACGCAAGAAGTCATTTTGATAGAAAACACTGGTTTATAATAAAAAGTTGTAATTTTTTTATTGATTAATGAAGTATACAGTATAGGGTTATGTATGGAATAGCATATCGGGTAAATGGCCTCCACGGCTTTGCTGGCACATATGCACTCTTTTGTTGAAATTTTCTATGACCGTTTTACATAAATGTGGCTGAATTTTGTTGATACAGCGCTCAATTTCCTCCTTCAAGGTGTGGGAGGTTGTGGGCTTGTTGGCATAAACCTTTTTTTTTTTTAAAGATTTATTGTTTTTGACAGAGAGAGAGAGAGACAGAGAGACAGAGAGACAGAGAGACAGAGAGAAGGAGGAGGGCCCAGAACAGTCTCCATAGTTGCACATCATTGGTTTTTCCACATAGTTTCAGTCCACAGGTGGGCGCGGGGCTGCACAGGGCAGGCACTGGGCCGGGGTCTCACCCCGGTGAGAGCTGAACTGGGGGCACTCCCCAGCTCAGCATATGGGTCCACACGGGCCAGGGCCGGGACTCGATCCTTGGTCCCCAGGGCTGCAAAGTGAGAGCTTAACCCACTGAGCCATCCCGGCTTCCCCAGCATAAACCTTACACTTCAAAAAACCCCAAAGAAAAAAGTCCATCGGTGTTAAATCGCATGATCTGGGCAGCCAATTCTGATCACCAAGCCATCAAGATGAAAATGAGCCTCATCGCTGAAGATGATTTTGTTCGAAAAATCAGCATCCACTTGTTGTTGTTCCATAATCCATTCAATGAACTCTATTCGCTGTGCGTGGTCCGTAGGCTTCAGTTCTTGAGTCAATTGAACTTTGTGAGCATGAAGATGCAAATCTGTCGTGAGAATATGCTGTAGAGAGCTTCTCAAAATGTCCAGTCTTGACCCCGGTGCCGAATGGATGTCTCTGGACTCTCAGCAACACTCTCATGAACTGCTTCAATGTTTTGTGTTAAACAACTTGAGGGACGGCCAGAGTGTTTAAGATCACTAATGGATCCAGTCTCCCTAAATTTTTTAATTAATCTCCTCACAGTTGATGAAGTTAAATCACTATTCCAACCAGATTTTGTATGAAAATTGCAAACTGTCGCTGCCAAACCTTCATTATTTTAAAAATATTGCTCAACAATGAAAATGCGTTGTTCTTTTGTGGAGCGCTCCATTTTTAATAACCCTGAACTGTCAGCTGTCATGCTGTCTTTTTTTTCTCATTGGCAACACTTTACCGCACAAATGACGCAAAATTCAAATCCTGCGTGAATTTTGGGACACCCGTTAGGTGAGACGTGGTGTTCTGGAGAGAGAAGGGCACTTGGTCCAGGGTCACAGAGCTGGGACCCTGTACAAGAGCCCAACACACACCCACACGTCTCGTCCTGCAGACAATGAGCCGTTTCTATGTGCTACCTGCCTTCCAGTGGGGATGGTGCTACACTCAAGTACAG
>PVKE010004677.1:29994-63112 GCA_004027555.1 Craseonycteris thonglongyai
ACCCACCAACCCAGCCAACCAACCAGCCAGCCAGCCAGCCAACCAACCAATCTGCCAGCCAGCCAGCTAACCAACTAACCAAACAACCAACCCACCCACCCAACTGCCAACCCTCCAACCAGCCAGCCAGCCAGCCAACCCACCCATCCACGCACCCACCAACCCAGCCAACCAACCAACCAACCAATCTACCTATCTACTCCTTCCTGCCTTCCTTCCTTCCTTCCTTCCTTCCTCAGCATAGTGACATGCCCAGCATGGGGACTTGTGCCCTCAGCAGGGCTGGTAAGAAGGCAGGCCTGCGCTCTGCCCTGCGGCGTTTACCTCTCAGCAGGGCTGTCCCCATGGCTCTCCCTGGCTGGCTCACCCCGACTGCCGGGATAGAGCCCAGTCTGTCTTCGGTCGGGCTCCATGTGCGGAAGCAGGACCCTAGCGCAGACCTGCACAGGCTCGGGCACTTTCTCTGTCGGTCTTGGCTCCCACGGCTCAAGCCTTCCGTTCTCAGCATCTTGACTGTCTCTGTTATGTTTCCACCTCCAAAAGCGGGGAACCCCCAAACCGGAAGTGTTTTCCACAAGGACCTGGTAGGAGAGGGAGCCCCCGTGTGCTCGTGGGGTTCCTTTCCGTTGAGTATCCCCGCATCGTGCCAGGTGCAGGGGTGCAAAGGCTCCTGGAGCACCCGGCAGGGGCCCGGCCCGCGTGGCCGGTGGGGGCAGGGCTGCAAGCCCCACGCAGGTTTCAGGCTCGTGTGCAGCGCGCCTGGTCTAGGAGCTCAGCATTGCTGAGGGCCTCCCGATCCCACGGCCTCCTCTGTCTGCTCTTCTCTCCGCTTCGGCTTTTTACTTTTGGATGCGTTACTATCAAAATCACCACCTCCACGTGTTACTCTTTTGTCTCTCGGCCCATCGATTTAACTTAATTTAAACGTTTTACTGTAAAAAAATTTCAAACATCACACACATGGGGGGAACAGCGCCATGAGCCCTCCCCAAGTAACCATCTCCCAACTCCAACGAGTACCACTGGGCGCACCTTGTACTGTCGATGCGGACCCTTCCCCCTAAGACAGACAGACACGCATGCACACACGCACGCACACATGCACGCACACATGCACGCACACACGGCTTCAGATTACTTTAAAGCAAACGCAAGGCTTTCCATCATTTCATTCATAAATTTCTAGGGTGGAAAATGGGTGCACTTTCTCTTAACACCCCATGATACGATTTTCTCACCTAGAAAGTGCAAGACACAGAGTTGAATCCTGATAGGCTTCTGTTAAAAAAAAAAAAAAAGCCAGGATCTTAGCAGCTTCGGGACAGAACAGCTGGTTCTGTGAGTTGCCCTGTAGGGTCCCCTGTGTCACTGCAGCCCGCACCCAGAGGCCGCGAGGTCCTCACTTGTGTGGAAAGGAACCCTTTCTTCCTTGTGACCATTCCCAGGCTGCCTGCCCACCCCCGCAGGGCTCTGCTTCCTGCTCTAATAAGCTCAATATCCCTTCAAGGAAATCAGCGTGAGCCCTAATTTTTATCTTATTAGGAGTCTTTCCCCACACAATTACCCAGCCTGGCGGCTCTCCCGTGGGCTGCCCATTGGAGTCAGCTCAGCAGCTCTGAGAACAAACAGCGGGGGCCCTGGCTGCAGCCACGTGATGCATCTGGGTGTGTGGGGCCCAGGCACCTGCACTTTCTAAGGGTCCCTGGTGGTTCTACGAGGTGCGGGGGACATCACCGTCCACCTGCCTTCCAGTGTCCGGAGCACAGACAGGATGATCGGCAGAAACACCAGCTCCCCCGAATGCTCCAGGTCGTCTGTGTGACCTGGCTTTTTTGCGTTGCAGGCCAGGCACCCACTGGAGCCAGGCGGTTAAGCCAGCAAGCGTAGCGAACCGAACGCGGGAGGCCCCCTTCCCACGGCAGCGGAGGGCTGCCCGGGCCCTTCTGTCCCCCGTGTCTTGGAAATGGTGCTCCGGAGGTTTTCTAAGAAGGGTGGGCCCTGCAGACAGGTAGTCACCTTAATTCCTTCTCTGTCCCAGGAGGCTCTATAATAGGGTGACCAGATGTCCCGCTTTTGGCGGGACAGTCCTGATTTTTAACAATGTGTCCCGCGTCCCGCGGCGTTTTAAAAAAGTCCCGATGTTTGGAAAGAATGCACGACAAGCTAGGGAGCGGCGGGAGATAGACCCAATTTTTAATCAAGAACCCCCTCCTGCCTGGTCAATGGTGTCCCGCTTTACCAATGTTACAATCTGGTCACCTTACATAAGCCAAGCAGAGAGCACTCACGTCCCCTGGCTATTGTGGGTGACATTAGACTTCCTGGGACTTCCTGGGACTTCCTGAGACTTCCTGGGACTTCTACGGTGCACCGGAAGGCGTGGGGTGCTAGGTAGAATTCCGAGGCGTGACGTGCCGGCCCTCCAGCCGGAGACCCCTCCCTGGGAGGCAGGCGGAGCCTGTGACTATGGGATGACCTATCCCCGAGTAGGTTCCACCCAAGCTCGTTCGTGTCAGTGAGTTCACCCCACGGGTCGTGTTGGCCGCCGGGACAGCAAAATCCAGGCTCCTGGAGACAGCTGAGGGAGGGCAAAGGTGGGGAGGGCTCCGGTCCTGGTCCTTCCACCCCCAGGTCTCTGACTGCCAAAGGGCCCGTTCTCCCAGGGCCCCCTCCCCACCTCCCTCCACGCTGGCTCTTCTGCACGGCCCAGGTCCGTCCCCTCTGGCACGTCCTCTTGCCTCAGAATGTCCTTGTTCCCTTCTCCCCACTGGGAAATGCTGACCCAATCGCCCGCCTTCAGCAGTTCATAACACTGAACATTCTAGTGTGAACATTTGCGCAAGGTGTTCGAGGCAACCGGTCCTCGGCTGGAAACTTGCTTCTCAAATGTTGGAGGTCTTTCTATTATGTCCCTGCTTAGAACGGACGGGGGCCTGGGGAGGTTCACCAACTTGTCTAAAGGGGCCACATGGGATTCCAAAGACCACGTGGTCATGACTTCCGGCTGAGGCCGTTCATGGCACCCTGCGGATGTGGGCAAACGGGAGTTCTGGGGAGACTGAGGCCGGAGCAGGTCCTTCGATCCGAGAGGCAGAGACAGGGACCCAGAGGAGGGGCTGCCCCTGAATTCCCGGGCTCCCCTTCTACGCCAGCTCTCACTCAGCGCCCCCGTGTGTGGGGGGTGCCTACAGGCTGCCTCACACGGGCACAAACATGAGCAAATGTATTGCTTGTATGTAGCACAAGCGCCTTCAGCAACAAAAGCTACTATGCAACTCTCTCATTTTATAGTTTGCATATTTTCCCTTCCCCATAATAAATTCTCATGCGTTTCAAATAAGCTAGGGGGACAAAACCATTTAAAAGCAAACTATAACGGTTCCTACTTTGAACACAAAGCGAGTAACGTGGCTCTCTGTTGCTTACTCACTCATGCAACTGCTGTGGGTATCTCAATACTTCAGGAAACCGCACGATCGGCACCGGCTGTTCGGTACGCTGCGTGAGCTCTCGATCACTAACACCTTTGTAGAACGTTCTTTTTGGCAGCTGCATAGGTTTCACTGAATAAATGAGCCACGGTTTGCTTGCACACCTGTTGTTGAGTACTTGTGTTGCCGGTGCCGTGATCAGCACTACTGTCACCACACAGAAGCAAGCCGGCGGTCGGCACATCCTCGCTGCTTGATAAATGGACAGACGGGCCCGTCAATAAGATGACCTATGAGACTGCTTCATGCAAAGTAAGCTCCGGGTTCTTTTTTTATTATTATTATTATTATTATTTATTTTTGACACAGAGACAGAGACACAGAGACAGAGACAGAGAGAGAACTGAGCTGGGGGAGCTCCCAGTTCAGCACATGGTTCCGCACGGGCCGGGGCCGGGATTCGATCCCCTGTCGCCGGTGCTGCAAAGCGAACGCTTAACCCACTGAGCCATCCTGGCCTCCCCAAGATCCGGGCTCTTTTGTGCCAGTCTGTCTAATGCTGGGTGAAGGTGACACTCAGGGGGCTTTTAATAAACACAATGACCGGGCCCAACCCTAAGATGCATGAAAAAAGAAAAAGAAACTCTTCAGGTGGTTCTACTCTTCAGCGGGGGTTGAAAAGCACTGAAGTAGGGATGCGGGGCTAGCTCAGCAGGTTGAGCGCTTGCTTTGAAACCACAAGGTCCAGGGATTGAGCCCCGGCCCGTGCAAACCCCTCTGCTGAACTGCGGTGCAACCGGTACCCGCCGGCATGGCTTGCAGGTGAAGGTGCTCACCTCCCGGTTCGGTTCCCGCCCTGCGCAGCCCCCCCCACCTGTGTAGAATGAAACGATGTCACAGCTAATGACGTACAACCATGAAGACTGCTCTGGGCCCTCCCCCTTCTCTAGCCCTCTCACCTTCTCTGAAAATAATGGAATACGTCTTTTTTTTTTAAAAGCACTGAAGTAGTCCGTTGTAAGACAGCGCTGGCTTCTGTCTTCACAGCTTAGAACGGGGGCCTCCCCTCTTCCCATCCTGCTTTCTGGGATGGCAGGTACCCGCGTCGGCCAACCCCTTGGGGGAAGAAAGGTGATTTATTTCAGAAACCTGTCCTTTGCTCGTGTTATGAGCCAGGAATCTCGGATTACACACACACCACAATTCTGTGCACCTGGGGTCCGTTTTTTTTTCAAAGAGAGACAAATAAGAAAACAAAAACACCTTACTTTAGCTGAACCACCACAGGCCAAGAACCCAGGCACAATCGAGCCGGTCATAAATCTTGAGGGTCGGCCTGTTTCCAGATCAAGGCTGGCAGACAGTCTTGATGTGAGGGGAGCACAGTGGGGGACGGAAAGGTCTGGAACTAGGATGCTACGCGGTCTTTCTGACCACCCTGGTGCTCCGCAGCCCGGGCCAGGACGTGGCTGCATGGGTTTTCTTCTCTGTGCGGGCAGCCCGGGTGACCTTCCGGGCCGTCCTGGGACACTTCTCGGCGGCTCAGCCCCGAGAGCCGTAGGCTCTGGCCCCGCGCTCCCTTCTGCAGCGGGACCCTGGTCAACCTCTCCTCCTGGCCCCATTGCCCCGTGTTCCAGAGGCAGGGGATCCCAGACCGGCGGGGAAAACCAGGAGGCTGTGGAGCCATGAGGCATCGCGGTGGCCCATGAGGTCAAAGAGCCCAGCCGAAGGTGACCACAAAGCCCTGATTCACGCAGAATGACATGTGAGAGGCAGGAGGCAGTGCCAGCACCCAGCGCTCCAATACCTCCCGGATGGTACCAGGCGGGGGACTGGAACACCCGCCCGGTGACCAGGAGGCCCACACCCACGGCTCCTGCCTGTGGTGGCCCTGGGGGCAGGGTCATACATGGGGAGAACTAGGGGCGGGACAGTGTGGGCTGGGAATGGGGACAGCGCTTCAGCTAGACCCCCGGGAAGGAGGTGAGTGGAGGCGCGGTGTGCGTGAACCTGTCTGGAGTTGGAGAGTCCACCCGGACTGCGCATCTGCGGTGGGCACAGCTTCTCATGGCTCACCGGGCAGTGCCCGGTGACCTCCCTTGGAATCAATGCGTGCTCCAGTGCTCCTGCAGCTGAGGTGGGAAGGACGCGGAGAAGCAGCAAGGCCACCAGGTCCTCCCCTCCCCACGGGGGCTGCCGGATGTTTG
The DNA here is from genome assembly GCA_004027555.1 of Craseonycteris thonglongyai. Taxonomy (NCBI): domain Eukaryota; kingdom Metazoa; phylum Chordata; class Mammalia; order Chiroptera; family Craseonycteridae; genus Craseonycteris; species Craseonycteris thonglongyai. Next base: position 35,633 of record PVKE010004677.1, read on the forward strand.
GGGACAGGGTGGGCTCTCAGCTGTCAGGGGCTGTAGTCCAAGGCTTGCTGACATTCCTGTCCGCCTGTCACAGGGGGCACCAGTCACGGAGGGAGGCGATGAGGCCCCTGGTCGGGTGTCACCTCTTTCCTTTGTTGCCATCTGGGTGGGGCTCCAGGGGACATGGAGCTTCCAAAGACGAAGGCATTGCTGGGGGAAGACCCTGCCTGTGGGTCTCAGCGTCACTGGTCTTCAGGGCGTGATGGGCGGCCGTGCTGCCGAGGGCCCTGCTCTGTCCTCTCTGCCAAGAATGCCACACGCTCTCTTCGGGAAAAGCTCATCCTGGCCAGAGCCCTGGCGTCTAGACAGCAGGCTTGCCAAGACCCAGGGCTTGCATCGCACAGGGCGCAAGAGGTGGCAGACGGGCTTGGATCAACCCACACCCTTTAGCCGGGACTGTGTCCTCTCCCAGGGAACAGCCCCCTCCACCCACGTCTGCAAGACGCCTGCTTGCGCGGCCATAGGTCAGACGCCCCACGTTATCAGGAAGCCGCTGGACACCGGAGCTCAATCTGGGTTCAGCGGGAGTGGGTGTTTCCAGGACCCCGGGCCTGAAGGCTGGCCTCCCTGCCAGGAAGCCAGCGATGGTCACTCGAGGGCTTCAGGAGACTCAGCCACAGAGGAGGAGAGTGTGGGCACTGGGGGTGGGACCTTGTCCACTCCGTTCCCCTGCTGCTCTCTGATGTGCTCAGCCAGGGCCTCCCCTGACACCCCCTGCTCCCCACCTGGCCCCGGTGGGACATTGCATCAGGGTGCTATAGCCTGGAGGGAGGTGGGGGAGGGACCCCTGTCCTCTTCCTGGGCTGTCCTGTCCCTAAGGGCACCCACATTGTCCCAGCAAGCCGAGACTCAGAGCGGCCAGGATGAAGCTGTCTGCAGGGGGTGGGTCTCATCGTCACCATCCAAGGGCCGGCGTTGTGGGGGAGCCGTGTCCCAGCGGAGTCCCAGCTGGGCCCGAGCCCACTGCCCTCAGTGCCAGCAAACGGGGGATGCACGTGGTCCTGGCCGGTGTTTTCATTGTCTTTGGACAAATGCCCAGGAGAGGAATTGCTGGACCATATGGCAGCTGCGTTTGTAATTTTTTGAGGCTCTCCAAGGGGTCTGCACCAGCAGTGCACGAGGGGCCCTGCTTCTCCACGTCCCCATTGGCATTTCCCTTTTATCAGTGTTTTCACTGGTCGTGTGGGAAATAGATGAGGGCTAGCCTGCCGGTGAGGCCCTGTGTGCTGCCTCTTCCCAGGCCCGCGGGAATTAAGCAAGCCGGTGGGCCGGGGTGCCCACCCGTTTCCTGCCCTGTCCTGGTCGGCAGCAGGGACCACGAAGGTACTGACGCCGCTGCGGGCCTTTCTCTCTGCTCCTTCCGTGAAGAATGTTCCCCAGACAGGGACAGGGCGCCAGAGAAAGCGGTTCTCAGGAAGACGCGTCCTCTGTGTGACTCCCGGAGCTCTGTTCACCGCGGCGACAGGAAAGGAAGACTGACACTTTGGAAAACGCGGGGAGGACATTCCCTGCCTGGCCCAAGCGCCCAGTTTCGAATGAACGTTTTCTCTCCTTTGCCGCTGTTCTGTAACGCGTCATCGGGCAGGCCTGCTGCGACCTTGGCACAGACGCTGTTTTTCACACTCAGCAGGTTCCAAAGGCGTGACAGCTACACATGCGCTAGGATAGTGTTGTTGTTTTTTAATTGCATTCTTAGCAGAAATGAGTTTCTCAAGGTCTGTGTCCCTGACCTTCCACGCACAGTTCAGACAGATGGGGAGGAAGCGGAGTGACTGGTGCCAAGTCTGGGCGCCAACAGTGACTCGGCGGCACGGGGGCTTGGTCCCTCCCAGGCTCATCAATCTCTTTGCCACTTTCAAAGTGCTTGTTTTGGGCCCAAATCTGGAAAACATCTCTGATGCACGCAGAGGCCTGGAGACACATACACTGAACGCTCCTAGGTGAGGATACGTCTCTCTTCTCGCTCCAGCTTTCAAAACGCTTCGAAGCCCGAGTCAGGGAGCCACGGCTCCGCGGGTGCGTGGCTGTGTGCTTCACGGCCGTGGGCAGAGCGGCCGCGTGTCCTGCTCCGCGGGCTGCTGGCCGCGCTCGCCTCACCTTGAGCACGTTCCGTGCTCTGGAGCCCGGGAGGCCAACGAGGCCGGGGGCACGGAGGAGGTGGCAGCCCAGGGCGAACTCCTGTGACCAGGGCACTTCACCCACATCCCGTGGGGCTTCTCACCCGTCTCTAACGTCTCCTGGATTCAATCTGTCACAAGATCCTGCCAGTGCTTCCCTTGGAATGATTTTTAAATACAACTTTATTGAGATCTGATTCGTATACCATACCATCCACCAAATAACTTTTGTATATTCGGATAAAGGCAACCATGAGCAACTTTAGTTGATCAACCTGCCACCTTGCTGGCCCCCTGCCCCCTGCTCTGGGCGCCACGGAGCCACTTTGGTCTCTAGACACGTCACTATGTTGGGCATTTCACGTAAATGGAGCCACACCGTTGTCCTTTTGTGACTACTCGTTTCCCTCAGCACAGTGTTTGCGATCGAGGCTCATCGAAGTTGTGTCAGAAGCGCATTCCTCTTTGTGACCCGCTGAGAGCCCCTGTATGGCCATGCCCATCCTGTTTGCCCCGTGTCAGCTGGAGGACATTTTGGGGTTTCTGCCCTTCGGCTGTTGTGAACAGGGCTGCACAAGTTTTTGTGTGAACATGGTTTCATTTCTCCCGAGCCCATACGTAGGAGTGGAACGGTTGTGTCACCTGGTAACTCTACGTTTTAAGCATTTAAGAAACTGCTGGGCAACCACTTGCCAACAGTACTCCTAAGGGTGACCAAGTCCGGGTCACCCACCACCGGAGGTGGGCTAGACGTGGTGAGAGGTAAGGACGTTGCACACGTGTGTTAGGGGAGGAGAGATTAATGAGAAAGCCCAGCAGATGGCTGAGCAGCAGCGTGTGCCTCGGGAGTGCTGGTCAGAGCTGTGGTGTGAGGCACCGCGGGCGTGATGGGAGACCGCAGGGGCGGCCAGGGGCGGAGCGGTGACCAGGCCCTGCCGGCCTCCCCTGGCAAGCACCAGGCGGCCCCGGGGGGTGTCGACTTGGGCCATTGCATTACCTGTTTATTTCTCGTTTGTCTTCTGTTCACTCGTCCATACTGTCTTTACATCTGTTGATTCGACTGTGGTTTCTCCTCGATTACAAGTCTCCGAAGACATGAGTCCTGAATCAGATTCAATCAGACACCCGTGCTGGTCAACTAGATACCAACCCAACTTCTAAACCCCATTTGACGGGATTTTTCACTCCTGAACAGCCTGAGTGTGGTCACCACATTCTTTTAAAGGCTCATCATTCGTTTACACATTCAATAACTATGAATTAAACATCTTCACACTTTTCTTAGTGCCCTGGTGATAAAAATAGGTCAAGCATGTCTCTGTCTTCTCCAAGGAGTCAAGCCATGAATACCTTTAACATAAGATCAGTGTTTGCAAATTATATGATCCCCTTGCAAGAAAAACCAATAGAATAAACAAATGATTACAATGAAAAGAAAGCTCAGCACTGTTGATAGATGCCTAAGTTAAAAACATCAACAGTGTCCCTTCTCTCCAGAAATAATCAACTAGGAAATATAATTTAAAAAATAAGATGTTAATCACAGTAATAACGAAAACCATGAAGTGTGTTGGAATTATCTAAGAGTCTATGAACTTGGTTTGTCAAGCACTTAGCACTCTAGTGATGGACCTAGCAGCTGATGTGAATAAATAGGGAACAGTCCACACTCTGGGATGAGATGAGAGTATCCTGAGGGAGACATTTCAGGGACGCCAGGATAGCTCAGCGGTTGAGCACTTGCCTCACAATCGCGAGGTCCAGTGTTCGATTCCCGGCCCCGGCCTGTGCAAACCAATGTGCTAAACTGTGGCACAACCAGTAACAGCCAGGATGGCAGCGAAAGTTCTTGCCTCCCTTGTGCGAGGCCCCCAGTTCAGTTCATGCCCTGCGTGACCCCACGTCCACCTGTGTGGGATGAAACCGTGTCCCAGCTAATGATGTACAACGATGGAGACTGCTCTGGGCCCTCTCTGTTCTCTTTCTCTCTCCTCTCAAAACAATAAAAATAAAATAAATAAAAATAAGGTTAAGCCACCCTGTCACATTTGGATAGACTGTTTTTTGAGGGACTTGATAAACTTACTACAAAATTTGTCTGTGATTTCTGAAGACTTAGAAAAAGGAGAGTAAGAAGGGGACCTACCCTGCTAGAGATTGGGATGTTCTGTAAGGAGCAAAAGAATCGATGGAACACAAGACAGAGCTCAGCGGGAGGCCGTGTACATATGGGAATATTATATACAGTGAAGGTGGCACCTCCTTAAAGCAATGAGAGATAGACTTGCTAAATACAATCCCCAAACACTGGAAGACCAAATAAGCTATTGAATTTAGTAATACCATGGTAACAACTTCTGTTCAGTGCTGATGGAGATAAAATATCTGTAGCCTAAAATCAATAATTGAGAGATACATTATACAAGGAAAAGCTGATATGAACCAGAAAAAATCAAGAACCCCAACAGAAAAATGGACAAAGGGGACAGAGAGACAATTTACAGAAGAGGAAACTTCAAAGACTTAAAACAGAATTGTTTAAACCCATTAGTAATTACAGAATTGCAAATTGAACAACTCTATCACTTTACACCCATTAGACTTGCAAATATTTGAGAGCCTGGTAATGCCTTTGGTGTCTGGGGAGCTTGCATTTCTGGGTGAAATTCTTTACTGCGATTCATCACAATTTAGTAAAATTAAGTGTATGGGTGCTGATGGCCCAGATGTGCTGTTCTACACGTGGATCCGGAAGAAACTCCCTGGTTCACTCCTGCCTGCGGGTTCTCCGGCCGGTGGCCCAGCTGTGTGGGAGGGGTCTCATCAAGGGCTTGTGCCCTGTCCCCAAGTATCGAGACAAAGGGACACGTGGGGACAGGAATCCCCAGTGTCCTGGGTCAGGGCCTCCTCACTTCTCTGGATCTGGGGGTGGGAGGAGTCTGACCTTATTTGTTTCTTCTGAGAATTTTTCTTCCCTGTGAGCTTGACTACTCGTTTAAACATTACGAGGGGAAGCCGGGATGGCTCAGTGGGTTGAGCGCTCACTTTGCAGCCCCGGGGACCGAGGATCGAATCCCGGCCCCGGCCCGTGTGGACCCACATACTGAGCTGGGGAGTGCCCCCAGTTCAGTTCTCACCGGGGTGAGACCCCGGCCCAGTTCCTGCCCTGTGCAGCCCCGTGCCCACCTGTGGAATGAAACTATGTGGGAAAACAAATGATGTGCAACTATGGAGACTGTTCTGAGCCCTCCCCCTTTTCTCTGTCTCTGTCTCTGTATCTCTTTCTCTGTCAAAAACAATAAAAATAAATCTTTATAAAAAAAAAAGACTTAGGGAAAGCTGGGATGGCTCAGCGGGCTAAGCGCTCGCTTTGAAGCCCCGGGGACCGAGGATCGAATCCGGGCCCCGGCCCATGCGGACCCACATGCTGGACTGGGGTGTGCCCCCAGTTCAGTTCTTGCCGGTGCAACCCCATGCCCACCTGTGGAGTGAAACATATGGAAAACTAATGTCGACTATGGAGGCTGCTCTGGGCCCTCCCCCTTCTCTCTGTCTCTGTCTGTTTCTCTCTGTCAAAAATCAATAAAATAAATCTTTAAAAAAAAAAAAAGATTTAAACATTACGAGTGCCAGGCTTTGTAGGTATTGGAGGAAGGGCGTTCATAACTTCACGTCTCCCAGACGTCATTCAGCAGACAGGCGAGTCCGAAATTAAAAGTCACCCACTTCGCCTGGTCCCATCAGCTCAGCTGTGGCAACTGCACCACCCGAGTGCTCACGGGACGGCTGAAAGACAGCGCGCGTCACTCTGTGGATCCTGGATCTCCTGCCGTGAGTTACAGAGAAGGCCTTACAGCCTCCGTCTCTGAAGCCAGTCTTTAGGTCAGTGTCATTACATGTCACCCAGCTTGCTGTGGCCCAGAACTGCAGCTCTGGGACTTGTCTCTGGGACTTGCAATTGAGATGTGTGGAATAAACTCTCCCTCCCTTACTGAACTGACAAAAAGTCAAAGAGCACCCATGGAAGGAGAACATTAGGAAGCTCCAGTAGGCAATCTGGCCCCGTTCTGTGCACGTCCTGATTCCCAGGACCCTGCAGCTGGCTCCTGCCCAGCTGCTCTGTTCCGACGGCGTGGCTGCACCCTGTGAAATGCTGACCACGGACAGGCACGCCCTGGAGTGGACTTGCAGACTCACCACTCCCGTCTCTGCCTCTGTCTTCACATGGTCTCCTGCCCTGTGTCTCTGTCTCCACCCTGCTCTCCCTCGCTCTTAGAGACATCTGCCATGGGGTGTAAGGCCCAGCCTCAGGCCAGGGATATCTCATCTGCAGACCCGGGCTTCATTACACCTGCGCCCACCCCTCCCCGCACCCTTTTATTTCCAAGGAGGCCACATTTACAGGTGCCAGGACTTAGGACTCGGGCATGCATTTTGGGGGCTACATTGTTCTACCCTCTTGTATGTGCATAGTTTTTTTTCTTTTCATGGTCCAAGGCAGTGCCCAGTTCTCAGCTGCATCACAGGCCTCTGTGTAGGTGGGTATGTTTTGTCCTCTAAGGCAACATGACTGCAAGTAGCAAGGTCCCCGTTTTTGCTCCCAGCTCTACAATCGACTACATGAGGACCTGGACTCTGGCTTTAACGCCCTGTGCCTTAAAACCTTCTTCTGAAAACTGGGGTCCCTGGCTTGTGCTTCTCTTGCCATAAAGAATCCTTGTGCTACCATGTTTCCCCGAAAGTAAGACATCCCCCGAAAATAAGACCTACTTATTTTTGCCTCTCGCTGAAATACACATAAGGCATCCCCCTGAAAATAAGACCTAGCGCATCTTTGGGAGCAAAAATTAATATAAGACACTGTCTTATTTTCGGGAAACAGGGTATAAGACACTGTCTTATTTTCGGGAAACAGGGTATTAGGACTCCCTGGAGTGGGCTGGCTTCCTTCTGTGTGGCAGGAAGGAGGTGTGTTTGACTAGGTTCTGAGTGGAGGGCTCAGCCTGGGGCAGACAGGAGCATAGGAAGGGACAGGGTCATCCAGGGGTCTCCGAGGCCCTTCCCAGCCCATTTATTTATTTTTTTAATTAATTTATTTTTTTTAATCACCATGTATTTCAATATGCTTCCATGATCTTCTTTTTTTTTATATCTTTTTTTTTTTATATTTATAGAGAATAATTATTTTATCTTCAGTGCATATTTATTTCTATTTTACTTTTGACAGATAGAGAGAGAGACAGAGACAGAGACAGCTAGAGAACCGAACTGTGGGAACTCCCCAGCTCAGCATGTGGGTCCTGCCTGGGCCGGAGCCGGGATTCAATCCTCGGTCCTCGGGGCCTCAAAGCGAGCGCTCAACCCGCTGAGCCGTCCCGGCTTTCCCCCAGCACATTTATTAAATAAGTAGTTGGCGCAGATATTGGAAGCCAGAGCCTTTGCTTATGTCTCCAACACGAACTTTCCACCATACGTGTCAGGGAGCTCCGTGCTCTCGTGCACCTGGAGCAGCGACCGCTCCCACCGCGGGGATGTGGTCAGGAGGTCGGACCCGGGATGCTCCCATCACAGAAGAGAGGGGAATGGACCAGGCAGCGCAGCGCTGGGTGTTGTCTCAGGAATGAATAGTGTTTTGTGGAAAAACAGCACCATTACATGTAGAAACTAGAGTTAAGTGAGACGGAAACCCTTGAAACAATGAGAATAAGATGACAAGAATCAGGGATGTGTGTGTGTGTGTGTGTGTGTGTGTGTACACACAGAATTTGGTACAAGTGAGAAGTACTGTCAAATGCAAAAATGATCTTTATCACTTGAAAGGGGTAAACTAGAAGTTGGGGCACAAATATTCTCTGGAGTCAGACATTTAAAAGTTGTTTTAGGATTGACTTGATGCAATGTTTTAGTGACACAGGGAACTAATCTATCCAGATTACAGAAGTCAGCTATGCTTCAAGTGCCCATTTCTGCCCACCCACACGCCTGGCACGCTGCTGCCCACTGACTCTACCTTGGAGCATTATCTGTGGGGGTGAGAGGAGCAGAGAGTTCTAAAAGGTCATTTAGGAATTTAAAACTTTGCAAATGTGGACCAAAAAACAAACAAAACAAAACAAAATAGGAGTGCTTCCTTATGGGAAGGTTTGTTCATGCTGTTCAGAATTATTTGATTGGATTTAACTTCCAAAGTTATTAGAAAACCTCTCATGACTCAAAAAAAAAATAAAAAAATCGTGTAAAAAATGCTCTGGGATATGTTTAAACAATAAAGAGTATTTTCAAGACTCCCCACATCCTGACCCCCTGACCAGGCCCTTACACAATTTCACATGATCCTTACAGAAGGCAGAATGAATCGACTTAAACTCCATCTTGGCAAACAGACTATGTGTCCATATGCTTCCATATTGCTACCATTTCCCTGTGTTTAAGTAAAAATAACTTGTTTTCATTAACACATAGCACTTATTTGGGCATGGAAATAAAACTCTTTCCATTTTAAAGAGTGTGACAAACACTTAAGTGACAACAAGGCAGAGCTCACAGCTGTGTAGTTGTGACCAGCCTATATCCTATGGACTCAGAGACCACACCTAAATGCTTCCTGTTGGCTCTTTACTTTGGCTTTAAGAAAACCATGTCCTTGGACCCAGATGACCAAAATCACCACAATGAACACCCCTATGCAGCTGGGGTTGGATATGTTCTGGGGAGACGTGTCTGGGCGTTCATCCAACTCCATCGCCCAAGAGAAGTTTAGAGCCAGCACCCTTTTGATGATGGATCTTTCATGCCTTCAACTGAGGGAAAGGATGCATTTACTGGGATGAAACAAAACAACTTGAAGGAGACCCGAACAGCCAACTCAAGTGGTCAACTTGACTGAGCCAGATCAATCTCCTTGTTATTTCCAAAGTCACGTATGGATGTCAGCTGCGTGCCAGCACAGGGCTTCATGATTCCCACTTACTGCCTTCTTTGTCACAGCAACCCTCCACAGCAGGAACTAACTTCAGACATTTAGTTTGGAAAGTGGAAGTTGAGTGTCATGGAGGCTAAGTTCCTTATCCATGTGTAATAGCAGGCAGAGGGAATTCGAGGCTGTTTGATTTCAAAGTCTGTGTCTACTCAAGACAGACATCAGCACAGTCTCAGATTTTAAATGAAACATGTGCTCTTGATTGTAAAACAATCTCTAATAGTGGCCCAAGGGTGGAGAATTTCTTCTGATAAATAGTATGAAATGAAAACTGAAAGCCAGCTTATAGATTTGTGTGAAAAGCTACTTGCAGTACCTTTCAAATAGGCTAAGCTTAGTAAGGGGTGTGCATGTTGTCACTTGCAGAATTACTACTCTATAACAGTTCTTCAGAGAAGTAGCTCTGTAAATCTGTATTAGTTTAAGCAACAGTATTGTGCTCAACCCTTGATTTCAATTATCTTGAGAAACTTTCATGGGAATTGTGGGCAAATACATTCACAACCCTTTAGAATGCGGATGGAAGCTGAAGAAGACATCGTCTACGTCATGCTGATGCTTAATTAGGTTTGGTTGAGTTACGTTTTCATTGATGTCTACAGAGGATACCCAAGACATGCTCCACACCACAAATAAATCAAAGCACAAAAGGGCAAGGGCACCACGTGACAGAAAGCCATCCACAATGGACCACAGAGGGTGATGCTCACAAAAAACCAAGAGTAAGCCCGGAGAATACTGGACATAGACCATGCAAGGAGGCGGCAACGAACAGTCCATGGAAAGGCGTTTATTGGTTTTAAATCTTGCTTTGCAGAATTGTCGTTTTTCCCATTGGGACCATGCCTCTAGAGTGTGCGACACATGCATTCACTCTCTTCATAGAAAGAAACAGCCAATATTTCTTTTCTGTTTATTGATGGGCACATGCAACATTCCCTGCCTTCCTTTTGAGGCCACAAGGGAGACAGCTTTGGAAAGAGCATGCACCAAAGCCTTGGCATGAACTGTGGTGACTGAAAGTCCCCGGCCGCCCATGGGCTGTAGACCAGCAGCCTACCACGGCAACAATGTCCACGAAGTGAAATCACATCCGTGGAGGAGGCAGGCAGGCATGATATCAAGCACATTAGGTGGCAGCGGTTCTATGTGAGCCCAATTAGTGTCACCCCCAGGGATGGCCCGAGATCTACAAGGTGGTGGCGTGTCTACAGAGGAGGACAGCCACTGAAATTGCGGCCAGTGCCGGTATGTGTTCCCTCTCCACACACTGCCTCGCTGACCCAACAGGACAACCCTGGAGTGGTCGCTCCAGTTCCCTGTGCTCTGCGTAGCCCTGTTCCAACCGTGAAGTGAAATCTTGCTCTTGTCTCTTCGGCCAGCACTGTTGACTCCCGTGTTTCTTCTGGAACAAAGCTAACATCACTTACTGCCTTCCGTGATGTCAAGCATGTCTGTGAGGCCTTTCTAGTTCGCTGGCCACATCCTGCAGGTCCGATGGGCCCTGGGACTGAGTGGCAGGCAACTCAATTCACATGGAGTGAATTGGAAGCTGCCCGAATCAGAATGATGAGGTAGAAGGTGGCACGAGGCCAGAACACCAGAGCTGTAGGAGCGGGGACAAAAAAAACCGGAATGATCATCTCAAAGGCGTGTGTGTGCGTGTGCTTGTCGTGCAGGCTTTCCCCACTAGGTGAGAGTTCTAGGAGCCCATCCGCATCACGGACCAGCTGGCAGTGTTGTGAGAGGCTGCACTCGGCTTCAGTGAGTCGTTTTGGAGACTCTTTTAAGCGTCTGTCACTTTCGTGATGGGTGATTGCCATGAACAATGTGCGGCACGACAACGTACCTGCCCAGACAGCACTGAGTGTTCAGAAGGTTTTGATCAAAAACATGGCCTGACTCCCAAGCCCCACCCTCCCTATTCACCTGATTTTTCCCCAAGTGACATTTTTTTGTTTCCCTGGATGAAAAAAGTCCTCAAAGTGAAACGTTTTGCTGATGTGGAAGAGGTGAAACAACAAACAGCAGAAGCCCCAAAAGGCATCCAAATCAATCATTTCATAGCCTGTTTTGAGCAGCGGGAAAGGCATCCCGATAGGTGTATGGCAACAAATGGAGAGTCCTGTGAAGGTGACTAAACTTTAAACATGTAAGAATGAACGCAATTTTTAATGAGTAGATTGTTTTCTTTGGAGGGGGACCCCTTCATACATTATTAAGCATCTTAGGAGGGAAAACAAATACTGACTGTGCTGGAACGGGCTGAGGTCTGAGTCCCTCGCCACAGAGAGCTGAAGCTGTTGGGCGTGAACACTCTGCCCTTGGCCTCAACGTGCTCTGGATCCCTGCCGGTCAGTTTGCTTGTTTTCAGCCGGCTTGAAGGCCCGCGCCTCCCGCCCTGAGCAGTGGGCTGAAGTGTGTGCTTGGGGTCGGTCCACATGAATTGTGCGAGGGTCCAAGGCCAGAAAACACCAGTCTGATGGAGCCCGGGCCTTGGCTCCTCGGTTGATTTTGGAAAGGCCACGCACTCTCTCTGCACTGTTTCCTCCACTGCAGAGTGTGTGACGATCAACCAAACGGCCTCCCAGAGTCAACGGGACCCTCCTTGGAGTTAGCAAGTCCGGCCACTCCAGAAGGCATTCCCGTGAAACCTTGCTGGAAGGGCTGGGACAAGACCCTGCGCTGTGATTCTCGGGTCAGAGGCCAGCTCCATGCGCCACGTTGGGCTGTGAGGGGGGGTGGCATCCTGCCTTCTGAAACCAGATCTCTGGGCAGGGTCCCTGAAGGGGAGAAGTGGCAGGAGCTGCCCAGTCCTCGCTCCAGAGCTGGTATAGACGAGGGGACTGGGCACCAGGGTGTCCCCAGCTCGCCCTCATTTCCATACCCGTCCTTGCTTCCCTCTTGTCAGGTAGCTCCAATCCGACTTCCTCTGTGAAGCCTCCCTGGCAATCAGGTAGCTGTCTTCACGTGCATGCTGTCCACGCCGCCTGTCCCTCCATTTAGCGTTGAGGTGTCTCGGTCTCCACTCCCTGGCTGCTGGTTCCTGGGTGCTTTTCCTGTCTTATGAGTTGCTCCAGGGAAAGAGCCATGTCTTACACGCCGCATCCCCACGTCTGAGTGAGCAGAAGGATGGCCAACGAGTATGGTTGGTGGACTTAAAGTAGGGGTTGGAGACAGAAAGGAAGTTGTGACGGTTCAGCCTGAGCCCTCAGCCAAGGGTGTTCCTGCTGAAGCCTGTTGTCATCAATGTCTCCATAAAATAAAAGTGTAAAGCCCATCCCACGAGTTTTGGTTTCCCAACCACTGTCCCTCACGTGGCAGTCAATTCTCACACTGCCCCGGGAAGAGTGTTACGGCCACAGAGGTGATGTGGGCACTGAGCTCTCCAGCCCGGGTCCTTTTTGCTAGTCCACAGATTCTCCTTTCAGAAAACAAGGTCACATTTTGATAGCTGGAGCGCACTGGGCAGCTGAAAAATAAAGGCTGAAGTCCTGCTTGTTCTGAGCAATGGATTTCAGAGGCTGAGCCTTCTAGGGAATGTGTGTGTGTGCGTGTGTGTGTGTGTGCGTATGCATGTGTGCGCACATGTGTGTGGACCTGGGCAGGTACCTTGCAGGTCACATAGACCTTCCTAAAGCGTAAGTAATCTTGACCTTCCTGACAGCCAATGCAAGTCCCACCCCTGGGGGCCTGCAGGGACACTCAGGAACAAGGGCAAGCAGCCAGAAAGCTGGGGGATGGGAAGGAGTTCGGGGCTGAGGGGCAGTGCACACATTTGCATTGTTCCTGCCTTTGGCTCTGTGGCCTCCAGGTGGAATGGGGGACCTGCTGGGAAGTGGGGTGTGGAGCTGGTAGACGTGGACATCTGATTCGGTCCAATCACTCCCCTTCTGTCTGTCTGAGGGGGTGGACTTCTTGGCCTGTGTGGAGATGTCTTCAGTCTGGGTCTAGCCCTTCCCACCCCGGGCCCTGCAGGCAGGTATCCACTTCAGAGGGCTGGGGGGTAGGGGTGGGGGTGGGGGGCTGGAGGTTGGCACGAGCCACTGTGGGGTTACCTGTAGGGTTGGCTATGTGACCAGTCCCAACATCTTTACCCACACGCTTCCAGCCCCAAGGAAGGAGGCTCTGGCTTCCCACTAGGGGCCCAAGCAACTGTCAAGTTTCAGTTATTACCACTGCTTTTCCAATGAGAAACGCTTACCAACGTGTTTCTCTCACTCAAGAGTATTTCTCCCATAGCTTCCCGTTTCTAACGAACCTCATGGAAATGCCGTGAAAAGAGATCAAATTCAAGGTGTTCGGAGAGGTAGACGCTGAGCTGAATGTCCCCGGTCGCTGTGGGCAGTAGCTTCGCCCGCCCTAATGCTGTTGACCCTCCTGGCTGCACCGAGAGGTGTCGTCCTCTAAAACAACCGGGCACCAGCTCTTCAGCCAGCTGATGGAGAGCAGGACCCCACTCTGGATGCGTGGAAATGTGTCCAAATGCTCACATATGGCTCCTTAAAGGAAGTGACCTTTAATTGTGCATTAGAGGAAGCCATCTGGACCGAAATGAGCTCAGGTGCCTTCCCTAGCGTGCTGCTCAGTCCTCCAGCTTTAATGTCCACAGTGTGGCTCCATCACAATGAAGAGCCCGGGGTCCAAAGACCGTCCGCTCAATGTCGGGTTTCCAGACGGAGGGGTCCCCTGCGGAGGATCAGGTGAATGGATGCTTTAAGTTCACTGTCATCGGATTTCATGACTATTGTTCCTCGGAGGGAACTTGAGCAGGTCACGCATCCTTAACACACTGCCTCTTTGGCCGGACAGAGCTGCGTGTGTATTCGGGACCCGTAAGGAAGTGGTAAAGCGACAAAGGCAGCGAGAAAGGGCAGATCTGGTCAGCGGCCCATCATGCTGGGAGGAGTCAACCCCTGTCCTCCAAGGTGAGGTCACACCTCTGACCACCTTGGACAATGAACTGGTCCCCGAGCAGTCAAGACCGCCCAAGGAATTTTATGTAACCGGCCAAGCAGATTTCTCCTTCATCGCTGGAAAAAACAGTTGGCTTCATTTAGGTTCAGCGGAATCACCCCGTCCTGCTCCGGCTTCTTCTCCTTACCTCCCTGGTTGTTGCTGGGGACCATTTTAACCCACTGAATTTTTGCAAAGACTACAGGTCCCTAAGACTCACTTTCTGAACCTGGGCACAGAATGTTGTCATGCTATTTATAGTACTCAAAATATTAAAACTTAAAAATAAACTCAATAGGGGATGCCAGGATAGCTCAGTGGTGGAGCACTTGCCTAGCAATTGTGAGGTCCGGGGTTCAATTCACAGCCCCGGCCTGTACAAACCCATACGCTGAACTGCAGTGCAACTGGTAACCGCTAGGATGATGGCGAAGGTTCTCACCTCCCATGCGGAGGTCCCCAGTTCGGTTCCCGTCCCATGTGGCTCCACATCCACCTGTGTGGAATGAAACCATGTCACAACTAATGACGTGCAACTATGGAGACTGCTCTGGGCCCTCCCCCTTCTCTCTGTCTCACCCGTCTCTCTCTCTCTCTATCTACCTTCTCTCAAAGCAATAAAATAAAAAAAATAGTTTCAGAATCTCAGATGGAAGTATAGCCCACAATAACTGGATTTCTGGAGGCAGGGCATCAGGTATGCATGATTTTATTTAAAATGTGTCCAATAAGATTTTTCCATTTGGATGAACATTTTCCCCCCTCTTCCCACATATCATTATAAACAGCATTTCCTCATTTCATGGAGTTTCTTAGAAAGTTCTAAGTAACTTAACAGAAGAGAGAAATGAAACAGTGGGGAGATTACATAACAGGACTTCAGGTCGCAGCGAGGGAGCTCACGCACCCCAGCCTCGGGGGACACACGAGTGACTACGGGGTGCAGCATTACACCCGGTCATGCAAGTCGTCGTATGGCCACTAGGTGTCCTTTGGCAGTTCTGGCATTCCCTGTCACTAGCACACACGATGGAATGAGTCAGATGGATTCAGTGCGTGGGAGACTGTCTTTTGCTTTGGGTGGTGGCTGACCAGCCAAGAGAGGACAGGAACGGTGACATGTGGTCATCAGAGGAGCATCTCAGCGTGTTGAGGAGGCTGCGGGCATCTGGCCACCGGTCGCTCTGAGCCCCAGGGAGCATGCACCTGGTGCGGGCAGTGTCGCGTGCCCCGGGGGTGGTCCCAGCACCTCTGCGGACAGGTGCGTGCCGCTCCATCAGCGTCGGGAGCACGTCTCGGCCAGGAGGAGGGCAGTTGTGGTTTGATGTCACTAGAACCCGGCGTTAGTAAGTGTTTTCGTGAGCCGCAGGTCATAGAGCACAAATGAGGTCTACAGGTTGTCACACGGGGCCACAGAAGTGACATTGCCCTGCCAGGGAGAGAAAGAGGGGTACAGAGCACAGCAAACATGACCTGGCAATGTGGAGCGCTCCTATGGGATATGCCCGGCACCACGGAGGCAGAAATGGGGCGATCGAGCAGCAGGCCGTGGGGTTCCTGCCTGCTCTTTGGAGCCGCTGTGATGGAAAGAAGCTAAGGGCGATGGGACCGGGGCGGAGGGGCCAGGGGACTGGGAAATGTCACCATCTCAACATTGGTTCTAAAGTGACTGAGAGATGATCATTCATTCATCATCGAAACTTAATCCCGAACAGTGTTGGCTCCCTGTCGCTCTCTCTGTAAACACATCTGTTCATAAATAACTTAAACGTCTCGGTGGCGTTCAGGATTCAGTTCCGGCTTCAGTAGAAACGAGTGGCGGGTGCTCAGCGTTGAGGGGGGACATGGCAGATGTCTGTGTGTGGAGAGGTGGCTGAAGGGTCTGGGGGGCATCACACACGTCAGCCATCGGACACCGGCGGGGTGACCCAGCCGTACTTCTCGTGCGTCTTCACCAAGCTCTTGAAGGTGGCTTCGGCTTCCTTGCGGCTGAAGGACTTTTTGGATTTTCCGGCTTTTCTACAGATCCGCCCCTGCGTGACAGGAGAGAGGAAGGAGGTTAGCACGCTGGTCGGAACCTGGTTTCCCACCGGCCTTAAAACGCGGAGAGTCGCGGGCGCGGCTGACACTGAACCGGGTGATGCAGGGAGAGAAAGGGAAGAGCGGCTTGGGCCCAGTGGCTGTGGGCGGGGCGGGGACGGGCCGCGGGTGGCCCTCTGCGTGAGCCCCGGCCCTGGCTCTCTGGGATCGTGCTCAGCGCGATGCTGAGCAGCGGCCTCTGGGTTCCGGGGCAGGGCCGGCTTTATCAAGAGCACATGCACGCTGCTCCCAGCGTCCTGGTCGCGGGCAAATGCTGTCCTAAGTTCCTTCCCTCCCGCCAACGAGTGCCTTTAATTATGGGGGTTCAGTTCCTCGTCCACAGCAGTAGAAATCTATCTGTGGGAAGGTGAGTAATATTCCTATAGTCACACACGCATTTTACAGTCTGACTTCTAAAACGCAAGCCCAGGAGCAACTGGTGAATTTCTCATACGTTCTGCCTGTCACTGGGGAGCCATTTCTTGAGCACAAGGTGGAGTCATTGTCCCAGAAGGGGGAGGCTTCCAGCCCCACGTGAGGGTGTGTGTAGGGGGAGGGCCCGGTGCTTCCTCACACAGTCCAGCAGGTGGGTGGGGGCCCAGGGACAAGTCCACACGCCCCACTCCCCACAGTGACCACGAGTGCTCTGGTCCGAAGATGGAGCATTTGGGTCTGCAGGAGGCCAGAGCGTCTTGTTAGGACGGGCACACAGGGCTCTAGACCACAAGAGAAGGAGCCAGAAGACAGGCTGCAACCGTGTCTCAGGCCACCGCCACCCTTCCAGAGAGTCCTGGGAAATGAGGCTCATGTGGCCTCAAGAGAGCAGACAGAGGGCCGTGCAGAGTCTGGGCAGCGCTGGACCCTCAGACAGAAAGTGCCGGCTCTCCCGGCGCTCCAGCCTCACTCTTCATCACGGCAGAGCGGCTGGGACTCGCCTTAGCTCCTGCGGCCCATGGGCTGTGCTTCACTCCCCTGAGATGCTCCCGAAGACCCGCGGGTCTTCCTGAGGGTCTCACGCATGGGTTTGGCTGCTGGGGTGCAAACGCTCCCGAACACCTGGGCCACGTTTCCTCCACTACTCATGCCTACTATTCCCAAAGCTCTCCTGCTGTTCATTACTTTTACTAACATTTCTGAGCGCCCTCTCTGCAGTCCTGATATGCACGGTTTCTGTTATAGCACACCGCTGTTGTCGGTGTCATAAGGTGACCTGAATCGGAGCCAGGCCTCATTGGGTTATGTCACATGCCTGTTCCTTTGACAGGCACTGAGGGTAGCAGCCACCCACGACTGGGTGGCTGCAGGCAGGCAAGGTCCACCCAATCTTAGCTTTGTCTGATAACCCACTGACAACTCCAGTGGGAAGAGCTAAGCTGCCTCGTATTCCATGGGAACATGGCTCCTGATCCCTAGAAACTGGGAAGGAAAGAGTGTTTCACGTACTTGAATCCAGAGCTCTGGCTCCTTTTCAACAGTGGACCCTCAGCCCAACGCCTTGGTGAGAGCTCCAAAGTTCTGAGGCAGAGCTGGGGCCGGGCCCTCTGGAGGCCCCTGGACGAACCTGTCCATCTGCCGGTCGAGGGCAGTACCACCCTTGCTAGTTTGCTGCCTGGTCCACAGCAAATGAGCTGCTAAGAGGGTGAAGAATGGAAGCGAAGACGGGAAACTACCACCCACTGGCTTCTAGAAACTTCTCCGCATCTCAAGACTCCTAGTTTTTATTTGGTAACTTCCTATGCTGCTTATGTGGTGTAGTTGTAGTTGATAAAAAGGGGACTACCAAAAGCTAATACATTCATAGTCACCATCATCATGGTGACATACGAAACGCATCTGTGTAGGAATATCGGCGCCAATTTCTACATAAATAAGAGCAAATATCAAGGGATCTATATATGAGGAGGACGCCCCCCAAACTGGATTTATTTATAAAAAATTGTGTATGCTTAAACTTCAGTCCCCTTCAAAGTACTCTCCATTTGATGCAACATACCACGGCTCAAAAGAATCTTCGAACTCATTGATTTTGTGCCTTATAGTGCTTCTGCCGTTTTTTTGTTTTACTTCTTCCACATTGGAAAAGCATTTCCCTTTGAGGATTTTTTTCACCCAGGGAAATAATAAAAAAAAAAAGTTGCCTGGAGTGAGATTGGGTGAATAGGGAGGATGGGGCATGGGGGTCATGCCATTTTCAGTCAAAAACTGCTGACCACTCAGTGTGGTGTGGGCAGGTGCATTGTCCTGCTGCATGTTTGTGTAAATCACCCACCATGAAATGGGCAAACATGTTGAAAGAGTCTCCAAAACAATTCATTGAAGGCAAATGTGGCCTCTCACAACCACACCAGCTGGTGCACGGATGCAAGTGGGCGCCTAGAGCCCTCACCTAGTGGGGGCAGCCTGAGCTCCAAGGGGCCCGCCTCCAGAACATCAGTTATTTTTTTTTTTGAGTCCTCTTTGTATATACATATATTTGCATAAAATGCAAATCCTAACCATCTCTATCATGCCTTTCTATAATACTGAAACTGTATGGTGTGATGTGAGAGTTCTGAACGCTAAGCAGCCACATGAATACAGGCTCATGATACTCTTAGAATCTTCTGTCGCTTTTGGCACGGACACATATGTTGCCTATTCTTTGTGAAAGTCCCAATTGTTACAAAAAACAAAAAACAAAAAACCAACAACAACGGACAAAACCCCAAGCGGACAGAACCCTCTTTGTTGCCTTTGCTTCCTGGGAAGAATGATGAACATAAAGGCCCAGCACGCAGTTCATCCAGCAGCCACGGGACAGAGCCCGCGGTCAGCCAGCTGGCTGCCTCACCCGCCTTCAGCGCCCCCAGCTGCCTGTCAAGCCCTGTGCTGTCCTCTCCTGTGCCCCCCGCCGCCGCCCCCAGCTGTCTAACAGATACCTGTTCACAGACGGCCTGCCCTCCGCGGCGTGGCTGCTGAAATGCCACCCGGGGCAACACCGAGCTTGAGCGGGACCACCCACACGTCCTGGCTGCCCGGCCTTTTGTACCCAGATGCCCTTGAGCGGCATCCATCAGCCCCTAACGGGTCACAGCCACGCTGACACTGAACTGGCTCCTGTGGGCCTTTCCAAGGCCCAGCCTCCTGGAGTCTGGACTTTAAGGAAACTTTCAGCCCAACCGCTCTGACCCTCTGTGTTGTCCTCCATAAGTGGGCACAATACCCACCTCACAGCATCACCAGCAATGCATCTGGAAGCGCTTTGGGAATGTTACGTTACATCCAATTCATTGCAAACTGGTGTGTGTTTTTTTTTTTAATTCACATAACATACGTATTTCTCCCTTGTCTGTCTCCATGTGACTAATAATCAAAGCGTCTCTTCTGGACAATTTCTTCTGGACACTGTTGATTCTCCTACAATACCTACTTGTATTTCACTACTTAATGCTAGGAGAGCTGGGGTGACGACTTACCCCGCCATGATGGCTCTGTGACGCCAACGGAAGTCAGCTGAGCAAGCGCAGTCCCTCTCCTGAGCCCCAGACAGTTCACGCAGAGTTCTGAGCGGCACAGGGCTCTGCCCTCAACCCTGAGAAGCCCCCCCGGCTGCCGATGCGGGCCAGTCAGTGCCAGTGAGAACGCACTTCCCTAGGGCCGCGTCGGTGGGTGCAAGCCCTTAGCTGGTGCTGGCTTTGACAGCTCTCTTCCTTATGGCTCTTTGGGGACCAATCATAAAGCTCCCCCTGAAACAGTCCCAGACAAACCCAGGTCTCCCTTCCGCCACCTGATCTGACAGCCCGCATCGCCCCGATGTGCACACTGAGTTTCAGTCTCACGCTATCACTTCGGCAGCGCGTTCTTTCATGCGTTTGTTCGTTCGTTTGTTCAGCCGTCCGTTCACGCGGCCTTCCTGCCCTGGGCGCCTGAGCAAGCCGCCCTGCCTGACCCCCAGCTCCGCGTCTGAGTCACGCACCCGCTGCCGCCGGCCGCGTGGGGGACCCTCGGAGACGGTAAAGGACTGGCCGGGTGCATGGTGCTCAAGATGCGCAGTGTCAAGCGGGCGGTGGGCAACACGTAGGAGGAGCCTCAGGCCGGGTGTGGGCGTGTGGGGGCACCAGGGAGGGCACCAGCAAGAGCTGCAAAGCACTGGTCAGCTCTGCGTATGCTGCTTACTTGATTTACATTCATACTCTCAGGGCTTCAAAAACTCTCCTTGACTTTGTTGTTTGTGTAGCAACCTCTGCACATTAAAGGAAAACTCGGTTCTTGAAAACAGTGCAGCTTAATCATGAAAAAGTCCCAAGACAGCCACCTGTATGTCCCACAGATGTAAAGGGTGTCCCAAAATTCACTCAAGATTTGAATTTTGCGTCATTTGTGCGGTAAAGTGTTGCCAATGATAAAAAAAGACAGCGTGACAGCTGACAGTTCAGGGTTATTAAAAATGGAGCGTTCCACAAAAGAACCACGCGTTTTCATTGTTGAGCCATGAAAATTTACAATTTTTAATTATAAACCTGTGTTTTCTATCAAAATTACTTCTTGCGTGAATTTTGGGACACCTTTATTAAGTGTCGCCACCCAACAGACCTCATGTGTGTTGCTGGAGACACCAGGGGACAGCAGGTGAGCGAGATGCTCAGGGCTTATCCGGGGGGCCTGGTGAGTGAGCGAATGAATGAATGAATGAATGAGTGTAACTGGCCACCATCCAGCTCCCTCCTGACACTGCCACAGACCAGCTCTCCTATGGCGATGACTCTCACCAGGGCAAAGTATGAGAGTAATGCCCAGGATGTACAGCCACGCCATTCAAGGAGGAATGTTTCCTTACTGGAACATTCTAGAATTTTCCACTGAGACATGTGATGTAACCACATACTCTCTCTAGTACAGTCTCTAAAATATTTCTCAAGTATTAGGTAATAAATATCCTCAGATATTTGCTCTCAAATTTGTGAAACTTCTCAGGATGACGAACCAGCATCAGTTTTGTATAAACTTGAATAATAGTCACGATTATCATTAAAAAATTCCTCAAGCCACTGGCGGCACCAAAGGCACAGCTCATGGATATTTCTGATGCCTGCAAAACATTAGCATCTCTTCCCTCTACGATTTAAAGAAAGTTCTAGCAATTATTGATTCTGTTTTGAGACAAGAGCATATATTTCTTGGAAGAAGCAGGCAGAGAAAAAGAAACTTTTTGCCCAAAGTTTAAATCATGTCACACAATCATTTCAAAAAATATAGATATATTTTGAGATCCCACTAATCCTTATCCTTCTGCTTAAGCAGCCGGGCCCCAGAGGGTTTCATTAGCTTGACGGGAGCACAGTTAGTGACAGCTACACGTACTTATTAAAGGCACTCACGGTGCCTCTGTCGGCCGCTTGCTGTGTGCCAGGGAGGGCTTCCACACACTCATGAAAGGCTTCTGCACAGCCAAGAACCCAGCAACAAAACGAAAAGACAACCAACAGAATGGAAGAAGATATTTGCAAACAACACCTCTAATAAGGGGCTAATATCCAAAATACATGAAGAACAAAAATGCCAAACCATCTAATTAAAAAATGGGCAAAGGACCTGAATAGAATCGTCTTTCAAGAAGACATACAAGTGGCCAACTTCACTAGCTATGAGGGAAACACAAATGAAAACCACAATGAGGGAGCACCTCTCACCTGTTGGAATGGCTGCCATCAACAAGACCAGGGATCACAAGTGCTGGCGAGGCTGTGGACAAAAAGGAACCTCATACACCACTGGTGGGAATGTAATTGGGCAGCCACCACGGACGGCCATGTGGAGGTTCTTCAAAAAATTAAGACTAGGCCACCAAATGACCCAGCAACTCCTCTTCGGGGTATCTACTCCCCAAATGTGAAAACATCCACAAAGATACGTCTATCCCTAAGCTCACCGCAGCATTATTCACGGGGGCCGAGACCTGCAAACCACCGAGGTGCCCTCTGGTAGAGGACGGGATAAAGACATGGAGGATATTTTTGATGGAATACTACGCAGTCATGAGAAAAGATGGAATGTGGAGATTTGTGACAACATGGCTGGATCTGGAGAACATCATGCCAAGTGAAATCAGTGCAGTGGATAAAGTCAAGAGCCGTACAACTTCACTCATGCGTGGACATAAAACTGAAAGCTGCCAACGAACAAGGTAATTAAGACAACAGGCCGGTCGTTACCAGAGGATAAGGGGGGCGTGGGCGGTAGAAAAGGGTAAAGAGGGACAGCCCCTTTGGGTTTGGGGGGCAGGGGTCAGCAGGGCCTCAGCCTCACCTCTCCTGGGGGGAGGAAGCAGGGCGGCTTGCTGAGCCCCCGCAGCTCCGGCATTCCTCAGTGTGAGGCTGGGTGTGAGCGCAGTGTGCCCGGAACCCGGTGTGGCTGGAGCTGTGAGCCTGGCTCCCAGCTTGACTGGGAGGGGGTCCCAGCCCAGACCCCAGCTCTGTCTGTGGTGGGCACACGAAGCCCAGATGGAGACGCACGGGAGCTGGGTGGGTGCTGACTCAGTGTGAGGCGGAAGGCTGTGGGGGTGGGGGGTGGAGTCTGCTCTGCTGGCTCCGTGCCCCCCACCCCCAGGAGAGTGGGGCACCTTCATGTGACCACGGGCCTTCAGCACTGATGTGAGCGGGGGGTCCCAGAGCTCATGGGTGAGGATGGCTGCAGGGGGGGAGGCCCTGGCACTGGGGTCGCTGGTTTCCGAGGGGGACAGATGTTCATTCCCACGTCTCTCTGCCCCAGGAGCCGGCCACCCCCGCCCTGTGAATGGCAAGTGACTCATGGAGGCAACCAGCGTCCAGTGAAGACAACGCGGTTTGTGTTTACAAACGCCAAGCATGCCTTCCTGCTGAGGAGGCGATCGGCAAGTGGGCACCGCAGACAGCGTGTGACTGACGCTCACTCCAAGTACCTGGGACCACAGGAGTCTTCCCAGTGGCAGGAGCATTTCTGCTTCCCGGAGCATGTGCACAACTACTGTTGTGAGTGTAGGGGTGGGTTTTGCACACGTGAGGAATGCTGCACATGAGTCTGTCACCAGGGTCCCCAGAGTAGCCGCTTCATGTGACCATCCCACAGTGAGTCACTGGGGTCCCATACAAGCTCCTTACTGAGGCAATGCCAGCCCAGCAGCAGAGATCCGACGCCCCCACCGCACCCCGGGGCCAGCAGACGGCTCGCGCTGGGCACACGAGAGGCGTGAGCCCACCCCTGAGCAGGTATTCTGAGCCGTGTCAGGGGTGTGATGAACTTAACCCAACACAGTAACCGGAGGCGCCTGCCTTTCAAAACTAAGGGTACTTCAGTTTCATATCCCACACGAGTGAAATCACAGGGTTCTGGACATTTTCCGTCTGACTGAAGGGAACAAACAAGATAAACAGCAAACACAAAGTCACAGACACACAACAGTGTGCTGGTTACCAGAGGAGAGCGGCGTGGAGGGAGATAGAAATGTGAAAACAGGGTCGAATCCGTGGTGATGGAAGGAGAACTGACTCTGGGTGGTGAGCGCACAATGCAACGCACAGATGATGGATTATAGAACCGTGTACTTGGAACCTATATGATGGATTGACCAGTGTCATCCCAATAAGGTTAATAAAATGAAAAGAACTAAGTGTAGTTGGTAACACACACCTTCTGGAGGGTAACATACACCTTCTGGAGGCCCGCCCCTGGGCCTGCCCTGGAAGGCCGGCTCGTTGCACTTCAGTGTTTCGCTTCCATGGCTGGACTTCCCGCTCCCTGCAACACAGCCCTGCCTTCCCTGGTGCCCCCTGGCTCCCACCCCTGCATCAGCCCACTCCTGCCTTCCTACCCCTCCCCACCCCCACACCTGCACTGGTTTCTGGTTCAATCACGAGCTCCGAGCACTGAGCCCACCTGGCCGCGTGCTCTGAGAAAACCCATTTCAGGGGTACACACCGTCACCCTAACTTCTCCAACCTGCTCAACTCGCGCAGGGGTGGTTCCAGAAAAACCCAACACACGCTTTTTCTGTTTGCAAGAAAACGTAGGGCAAGCATACAGCATCCAAAAGCTTACTGGGTGTTGAGAAAGCAAGAGTTTGGGGATGCTTCTGGAAAACGTGGTCTTCTGTTACCATAAAGGAGGCTTACGAGGTACAGAAGAAAGGACGTTGGTTCTAAATTCAAATTCCTAGTCTCTGGCTGGAACGCTCAGAAGACGGAGGGGCTGACCTAGTAAAAGTTGAAAAGTGATTTTCTATAAGCAGCTGGGATGGCTATTCTTACTTTTAGGTCATTACTTCGGGGATGCTCCGGCTTCAGCTCTCTTATTATTTGTGTAAGGGTGTTGCTGCGGAATTTTTTCTTTTTGATTGAGAGTTGTGGTCAGTCACAAACAGCACTGGGACTCTTCAGACAGTGCAGAACACTGATCGCTGTGTTCTACTGAGACTTCAGGGTGTGCTCCGTTGTGGCAGCTGGAACTCACTACTATGAGGACACTTGGCAAATAGTTGTGAAACTCCCGTGGAACATTGGAAGGTGATTTTTAAAAGGACGAGCACACAGAGCAGGAGGCCACATTCCTAAATGGTATATCTGTACCGGAGTGAGCAGGTCAATGAGTAAAACTCATCATATCTACATGGGACTTGAACAGGATAAAAATGGTGAAAACACTCACGGAAAAGGCTCGGTGGTTCGGTAGATGAAGCTGAAGAAGCCCGTGCCGACATGCGCATAAACGAAATCGGGCTTCTGCCTAACAGCACCCGCCGCACATAAAACTTAGAACGCAGAAGGGAAAGTTAGAAAGCCAGTGGGAGGAAATTCGGGAGCTTATCTTGTGATGTAATGACAAGGAAAAGGTCTTCACATATAGTTTTCACCAAGAAAAGATGGGTGAACGAAAGTACTTAAAACTTAGAGGTATTTCTTCCAATGAGAGAGAGAGAGAATGGATGAATATATTGGGAGAAAACATTTGCTATGTCTATAATGCACATGAGGAATGACTGTCTGGATAACAAAAAGAATTCCTGAAAATTGACAAGAAAAAGCCAGACAATCAGAAAACGCATAGAAAAGTAGGGGAAGACTATGAACGGGCCATTCAGAGGAGAGAAAACCCAAATGGCTGACAAGTGCATGGGGCGATGTCCATTTACCAGGAATCAGAGAACCATACATTAGAACACCAATAAGAGAGCTTTCAATAGCAGTTGGGGGACAAACTTAGGGTGGAGGGTTAGTGCTGAGGGGTTGTGAGGGGGTGTGTTCTGCGAAGGTGTCTTGGAAAATTCTGGCAAGACCTCAAGAAAGTCAGTATGAGGGGAAGCCGGGATGGCTCAGTGGGTTAAGCGCTCGCTTTGCCGCCCCAGGGACTGAGGATCGAATCCCGGCCCCGGCCCGTGCGGACCCATATGCTGAACTGGGGTGTGCTTCCCATGCGGGAGGCCCCAGTTCAGCCCCTGGGTGAAGGGGGCGCGCCTCC
Organism: Craseonycteris thonglongyai; assembly: GCA_004027555.1. Classification (NCBI taxonomy): domain Eukaryota; kingdom Metazoa; phylum Chordata; class Mammalia; order Chiroptera; family Craseonycteridae; genus Craseonycteris; species Craseonycteris thonglongyai. The sequence continues at coordinate 61,271 of PVKE010004677.1, forward strand.
CATGCGGGAGGCCCCCAGCCCGGTTCCCACCCTGGGCGGCCCCCACCCACCTGTGTGGAATGAAACCATGTTGAAAACTAATGATGTACAACTATGGAGACTGATCTGGGCCCTCCCCCTTCTCTCTGTCTCTGTCAAAAAACAATAAAAATAAATAAATAAAACATGAATAAGTAAGAAAGTCATTTGCACAGGCCCTGTGCCCGTGAGCTCGTGCCTGGGCACACATCCCGGAGAAAATGCACGTGTGCTCCTACGAAGGCCCGGCGGAGCGGGCGGCCGCTGTGGTCACGTAACAGCTGGAGCGGGAGGAGTGCTGGCTCCTCCCCGGGAAATGGGTCAGTAAGTGCGGTCACGCACGGGACAGGTCAAGAGCGCCATCGGAGGCTCAGCAAGCCAAGTTCTGCGTGGAAATCACAGTCCCTCGGATGGCATGTAGAGGACCATGCCACCCATGACAGTTCCAAACACACATGTGGAAATACCGAACCATGGACATTCGTGCAGGAATCGAAAACAATGGACAGATGCCGGCGATGATAAAAGTGGCACCCTCCGTGCCTACTAGCTGGCGCGCGACAGCCCCTGACACGCGTGGGCGCCCTGGAGGTGGACGGAGAAGGCGCGTTGCAGAGCTGCCGGGAGGACGGGTCTTCCGAGGGGCCCAGGACTGAGCACAAAGCGCTCGAGCACATGCTGTCCTCTATGTAGCTTCGCGTCTGTGGTCCCAGCCCTGGAGCCCAGGAGCTCACGGGCCCCGCGGCCCCCGTCTGTGATCGCCGGAGACCACCGGGATCCACCCGAGTCTCCGTCACAGAGCGTCTCCTGTGTTCACTTTCACTGCAGAAGGACATCGCATTTCAACCCGCTCACTGTTACATTAAACCGAATTAGAGCAATTTACTTCTCTAATAACTCATCATCATGAGGGCAGATCAAAGTCGGCAGTAACAGAGGAAATCCATTTGGTCTTTTTCATTTAATTGGCTTTTCTGGGTTAAATGCCTTTTAGTGGAAGAAAAAAAAACAACCCTACAGATCATTTTCATTATGATTTTGTGAAAGTCAGGGGTGTCATTCTGAAATTAAAATGTGAACATCCAAGTGTATACTGTTTGAATAAGAAAAGTATATAAAATACTTAAAGCATGCATCTTGGTGGCGTAAAAAGCCTTGATTACATATATGCATGGCCCAGTCTTAGGACCCTTAGTGAGGTTCTGATATTTGTGAAGTTCATGGAAAATCCCTTTATGCGTGGCACATCTGGGGACAGTTGGCCTCGGTGATGGAGCGTGGAAGAGACGCTGAGTGTCAGCTGCTGGGCTTTGCGTCTAGACACACAGAAATGAGATCATTGTGATGGAGGAGATGCGGGGAGCACTCAGACAGTGCTGCTACGCTCTGTCAGTGTGGGCGACGGGACCAAGTCCTTGTTCCAAGGTGTTCTGAGGAGGCAGGAGGGAGGAGGGGGGAGGAGGGAGAAGACTGTAGGGAGGAGGCAGGAGGGAGGAGGTAGGAGGCAGGAGGGAGGAGGGAGGAGGCAGGAGGGAGGAGGCAGGAGGGAGGAAGCAGGAGGGGGGAGGAGGAAGAAGATAGGAAGGAGGAGGCAGGAGGCAGGAGGGAGGCCACAGGAGGCAGGACGGAGGAGGCAGGATGCAGGAGGCAGGAGGCAGGAGGGAGGAGGGAGGAGGGAGGAGGGAGGAGGCAGGAGGGAGGAGGGAAAGAAGTGACCATTGCAGCCAAGAAGAGTGAAGAATGGTGGGAACGTGATGTTGGATGAATTATTCATGTGAATGTTGAAGTCAAGAGTGATGGTAGAAGTAGACTTGGAGAGGAAAG